>JADGSD010000012.1:0-90000 GCA_017140595.1 Eucalyptus curtisii | reverse complement strand
TAAACCCTAAACCCTAAACCCTAAACCCTAAACCCTAAACCCTAAACCCTAAACCCTAAACCCTAAACCCTAAACCCTAAACCCTAAACCCTAAACCCTAAACCCTAAACCCTAAACCCTAAACCCTAAACCCTAAACCCTAAACCCTAAACCCTAAACCCTAAACCCTAAACCCTAAACCCTAAACCCTAAACCCTAAACCCTAAACCCTAAACCCTAAACCCTAAACCCTAAACCCTAAACCCTAAACCCTAAACCCTAAACCCTAAACCCTAAACCCTAAACCCTAAACCCTAAACCCTAAACCCTAAACCCTAAACCCTAAACCCTAAACCCTAAACCCTAAACCCTAAACCCTAAACCCTAAACCCTAAACCCTAAACCCTAAACCCTAAACCCTAAACCCTAAACCCTAAACCCTAAACCCTAAACCCTAAACCCTAAACCCTAAACCCTAAACCCTAAACCCTAAACCCTAAACCCTAAACCCTAAACCCTAAACCCTAAACCCTAAACCCTAAACCCTAAACCCTAAACCCTAAACCCTAAACCCTAAACCCTAAACCCTAAACCCTAAACCCTAAACCCTAAACCCTAAACCCTAAACCCTAAACCCTAAACCCTAAACCCTAAACCCTAAACCCTAAACCCTAAACCCTAAACCCTAAACCCTAAACCCTAAACCCTAAACCCTAAACCCTAAACCCTAAACCCTAAACCCTAAACCCTAAACCCTAAACCCTAAACCCTAAACCCTAAACCCTAAACCCTAAACCCTAAACCCTAAACCCTAAACCCTAAACCCTAAACCCTAAACCCTAAACCCTAAACCCTAAACCCTAAACCCTAAACCCTAAACCCTAAACCCTAAACCCTAAACCCTAAACCCTAAACCCTAAACCCTAAACCCTAAACCCTAAACCCTAAACCCTAAACCCTAAACCCTAAACCCTAAACCCTAAACCCTAAACCCTAAACCCTAAACCCTAAACCCTAAACCCTAAACCCTAAACCCTAAACCCTAAACCCTAAACCCTAAACCCTAAACCCTAAACCCTAAACCCTAAACCCTAAACCCTAAACCCTAAACCCTAAACCCTAAACCCTAAACCCTAAAACCCTAAACCCTAAACCCTAAACCCTAAACCCTAAACCCTAAACCCTAAACCCTAAACCCTAAACCCTAAACCCTAAACCCTAAACCCTAAACCCTAAACCCTAAACCCTAAACCCTAAACCCTAAACCCTAAACCCTAAACCCTAAACCCTAAACCCTAAACCCTAAACCCTAAACCCTAAACCCTAAACCCTAAACCCTAAACCCTAAACCCTAAACCCTAAACCCTAAACCCTAAACCCTAAACCCTAAACCCTAAACCCTAAACCCTAAACCCTAAACCCTAAACCCTAAAACCCTAAACCCTAAACCCTAAACCCTAAACCCTAAACCCTAAACCCTAAACCCTAAACCCTAAACCCTAAACCCTAAACCCTAAACCCTAAACCCTAAACCCTAAACCCTAAACCCTAAACCCTAAACCCTAAACCCTAAACCCTAAACCCTAAACCCTAAACCCTAAACCCTAAACCCTAAACCCTAAACCCTAAACCCTAAACCCTAAACCCTAAACCCTAAACCCTAAACCCTAAACCCTAAACCCTAAACCCTAAACCCTAAACCCTAAACCCTAAAAACCCTAAACCCTAAACCCTAAACCCTAAACCCTAAACCCTAAACCCTAAACCCTAAACCCTAAACCCTAAACCCTAAACCCTAAACCCTAAACCCTAAACCCTAAACCCTAAACCCTAAACCCTAAACCCTAAACCCTAAACCCTAAACCCTAAACCCTAAACCCTAAACCCTAAACCCTAAACCCTAAACCCTAAACCCTAAACCCTAAACCCTAAACCCTAAACCCTAAACCCTAAACCCTAAACCCTAAACCCTAAACCCTAAACCCTAAACCCTAAACCCTAAACCCTAAACCCTAAACCCTAAACCCTAAAACCCTAAACCCTAAACCCTAAACCCTAAACCCTAAACCCTAAACCCTAAACCCTAAACCCTAAACCCTAAACCCTAAACCCTAAACCCTAAACCCTAAACCCTAAACCCTAAACCCTAAACCCTAAACCCTAAACCCTAAACCCTAAACCCTAAACCCTAAACCCTAAACCCTAAACCCTAAACCCTAAACCCTAAACCCTAAACCCTAAACCCTAAACCCTAAACCCTAAACCCTAAACCCTAAACCCTAAACCCTAAACCCTAAACCCTAAACCCTAAACCCTAAACCCTAAACCCTAAACCCTAAACCCTAAACCCTAAACCCTAAACCCTAAACCCTAAACCCTAAACCCTAAACCCTAAACCCTAAACCCTAAACCCTAAACCCTAAACCCTAAACCCTAAACCCTAAACCCTAAACCCTAAACCCTAAACCCTAAACCCTAAACCCTAAACCCTAAACCCTAAACCCTAAACCCTAAACCCTAAACCCTAAACCCTAAACCCTAAACCCTAAACCCTAAACCCTAAACCCTAAACCCTAAACCCTAAACCCTAAACCCTAAACCCTAAACCCTAAACCCTAAACCCTAAACCCTAAACCCTAAACCCTAAACCCTAAACCCTAAACCCTAAACCCTAAACCCTAAACCCTAAACCCTAAACCCTAAACCCTAAACCCTAAACCCTAAACCCTAAACCCTAAACCCTAAACCCTAAACCCTAAACCCTAAACCCTAAACCCTAAACCCTAAACCCTAAACCCTAAACCCTAAACCCTAAACCCTAAACCCTAAACCCTAAACCCTAAACCCTAAACCCTAAACCCTAAACCCTAAACCCTAAACCCTAAACCCTAAACCCTAAACCCTAAACCCTAAACCCTAAACCCTAAACCCTAAACCCTAAACCCTAAACCCTAAACCCTAAACCCTAAACCCTAAACCCTAAACCCTAAACCCTAAACCCTAAACCCTAAACCCTAAACCCTAAACCCTAAACCCTAAACCCTAAACCCTAAACCCTAAACCCTAAACCCTAAACCCTAAACCCTAAACCCTAAACCCTAAACCCTAAACCCTAAACCCTAAACCCTAAACCCTAAACCCTAAACCCTAAACCCTAAACCCTAAACCCTAAACCCTAAACCCTAAACCCTAAACCCTAAACCCTAAACCCTAAACCCTAAACCCTAAACCCTAAACCCTAAACCCTAAACCCTAAACCCTAAACCCTAAACCCTAAACCCTAAACCCTAAACCCTAAACCCTAAACCCTAAACCCTAAACCCTAAACCCTAAACCCTAAACCCTAAACCCTAAACCCTAAACCCTAAACCCTAAACCCTAAACCCTAAACCCTAAACCCTAAACCCTAAACCCTAAACCCTAAACCCTAAACCCTAAACCCTAAACCCTAAACCCTAAACCCTAAACCCTAAACCCTAAACCCTAAACCCTAAACCCTAAACCCTAAACCCTAAACCCTAAACCCTAAACCCTAAACCCTAAACCCTAAACCCTAAACCCTAAACCCTAAACCCTAAACCCTAAACCCTAAACCCTAAACCCTAAACCCTAAACCCTAAACCCTAAACCCTAAACCCTAAACCCTAAACCCTAAACCCTAAACCCTAAACCCTAAACCCTAAACCCTAAACCCTAAACCCTAAACCCTAAACCCTAAACCCTAAACCCTAAACCCTAAACCCTAAACCCTAAACCCTAAACCCTAAACCCTAAACCCTAAACCCTAAACCCTAAACCCTAAACCCTAAACCCTAAACCCTAAACCCTAAACCCTAAACCCTAAACCCTAAACCCTAAACCCTAAACCCTAAACCCTAAACCCTAAACCCTAAACCCTAAACCCTAAACCCTAAACCCTAAACCCTAAACCCTAAACCCTAAACCCTAAACCCTAAACCCTAAACCCTAAACCCTAAACCCTAAACCCTAAACCCTAAACCCTAAACCCTAAACCCTAAACCCTAAACCCTAAACCCTAAACCCTAAACCCTAAACCCTAAACCCTAAACCCTAAACCCTAAACCCTAAACCCTAAACCCTAAACCCTAAACCCTAAACCCTAAACCCTAAACCCTAAACCCTAAACCCTAAACCCTAAACCCTAAACCCTAAACCCTAAACCCTAAACCCTAAACCCTAAACCCTAAACCCTAAACCCTAAACCCTAAACCCTAAACCCTAAACCCTAAACCCTAAACCCTAAACCCTAAACCCTAAACCCTAAACCCTAAACCCTAAACCCTAAACCCTAAACCCTAAACCCTAAACCCTAAACCCTAAACCCTAAACCCTAAACCCTAAACCCTAAACCCTAAACCCTAAACCCTAAACCCTAAACCCTAAACCCTAAACCCTAAACCCTAAACCCTAAACCCTAAACCCTAAACCCTAAACCCTAAACCCTAAACCCTAAACCCTAAACCCTAAACCCTAAACCCTAAACCCTAAACCCTAAACCCTAAACCCTAAACCCTAAACCCTAAACCCTAAACCCTAAACCCTAAACCCTAAACCCTAAACCCTAAACCCTAAACCCTAAACCCTAAACCCTAAACCCTAAACCCTAAACCCTAAACCCTAAACCCTAAACCCTAAACCCTAAACCCTAAACCCTAAACCCTAAACCCTAAACCCTAAACCCTAAACCCTAAACCCTAAACCCTAAACCCTAAACCCTAAACCCTAAACCCTAAACCCTAAACCCTAAACCCTAAACCCTAAACCCTAAACCCTAAACCCTAAACCCTAAACCCTAAACCCTAAACCCTAAACCCTAAACCCTAAACCCTAAACCCTAAACCCTAAACCCTAAACCCTAAACCCTAAACCCTAAACCCTAAACCCTAAACCCTAAACCCTAAACCCTAAACCCTAAACCCTAAACCCTAAACCCTAAACCCTAAACCCTAAACCCTAAACCCTAAACCCTAAACCCTAAACCCTAAACCCTAAACCCTAAACCCTAAACCCTAAACCCTAAACCCTAAACCCTAAACCCTAAACCCTAAACCCTAAACCCTAAACCCTAAACCCTAAACCCTAAACCCTAAACCCTAAACCCTAAACCCTAAACCCTAAACCCTAAACCCTAAACCCTAAACCCTAAACCCTAAACCCTAAACCCTAAACCCTAAACCCTAAACCCTAAACCCTAAACCCTAAACCCTAAACCCTAAACCCTAAACCCTAAACCCTAAACCCTAAACCCTAAACCCTAAACCCTAAACCCTAAACCCTAAACCCTAAACCCTAAACCCTAAACCCTAAACCCTAAACCCTAAACCCTAAACCCTAAACCCTAAACCCTAAACCCTAAACCCTAAACCCTAAACCCTAAACCCTAAACCCTAAACCCTAAACCCTAAACCCTAAACCCTAAACCCTAAACCCTAAACCCTAAACCCTAAACCCTAAACCCTAAACCCTAAACCCTAAACCCTAAACCCTAAACCCTAAACCCTAAACCCTAAACCCTAAACCCTAAACCCTAAACCCTAAACCCTAAACCCTAAACCCTAAACCCTAAACCCTAAACCCTAAACCCTAAACCCTAAACCCTAAACCCTAAACCCTAAACCCTAAACCCTAAACCCTAAACCCTAAACCCTAAACCCTAAACCCTAAACCCTAAACCCTAAACCCTAAACCCTAAACCCTAAACCCTAAACCCTAAACCCTAAACCCTAAACCCTAAACCCTAAACCCTAAACCCTAAACCCTAAACCCTAAACCCTAAACCCTAAACCCTAAACCCTAAACCCTAAACCCTAAACCCTAAACCCTAAACCCTAAACCCTAAACCCTAAACCCTAAACCCTAAACCCTAAACCCTAAACCCTAAACCCTAAACCCTAAACCCTAAACCCTAAACCCTAAAACCCTAAACCCTAAACCCTAAACCCTAAACCCTAAACCCTAAACCCTAAACCCTAAACCCTAAACCCTAAACCCTAAACCCTAAACCCTAAACCCTAAACCCTAAACCCTAAACCCTAAACCCTAAACCCTAAACCCTAAACCCTAAACCCTAAACCCTAAACCCTAAACCCTAAACCCTAAACCCTAAACCCTAAACCCTAAACCCTAAACCCTAAACCCTAAACCCTAAACCCTAAACCCTAAACCCTAAACCCTAAACCCTAAACCCTAAACCCTAAACCCTAAACCCTAAACCCTAAACCCTAAACCCTAAACCCTAAACCCTAAACCCTAAACCCTAAACCCTAAACCCTAAACCCTAAACCCTAAACCCTAAACCCTAAACCCTAAACCCTAAACCCTAAACCCTAAACCCTAAACCCTAAACCCTAAACCCTAAACCCTAAACCCTAAAACCCTAAACCCTAAAACCCTAAAACCCTAAACCCTAAAACCCTAAACCCTAAACCCTAAACCCCTAAACCCTAAACCCTAAACCCTAAACCCTAAACCCTAAACCCTAAACCCTAAACCCTAAACCCTAAACCCTAAACCCTAAACCCTAAACCCTAAACCCTAAACCCTAAACCCTAAACCCTAAACCCTAAACCCTAAACCCTAAACCCTAAACCCTCAACCCTAAACCCTAAACCCTAAACCCTAAACCCTCAACCCTAAACCCTCAACCCTAAACCCTAAACCCTAAACCCTAAACCCTAAACCCTAAACCCTAAACCCTCAACCCTAAACCCTCAACCCTAAACCCTCAACCCTAAACCCTAAACCCTCAACCCTAAACCCTAAACCCTCAACCCTAAACCCTCAACCCTAAACCCTAAACCCTCAACCCTCAACCCTCAACCCTAAACCCTAAACCCTAAACCCTAAACCCTCAACCCTCAACCCTAAACCCTCAACCCTCAACCCTAAACCCTAAACCCTAAACCCTAAACCCTAAACCCTAAACCCTCAACCCTCAACCCTCAACCCTAAAAACCCTAAACCCTAAACCCTAAACCCTAAACCCTAAACCCTCAACCCTCAACCCTCAACCCTCAAAACCCTCAACCCTAAACCCTAAAAACCCTCAACCCTCAACCCTCAACCCTAAACCCTAAACCCTAAACCCTCAACCCTAAACCCTCAACCCTAAACCCTAAACCCTCAACCCTCAACCCTAAACCCTCAACCCTAAACCCTCAACCCTAAACCCTAAACCCTCAACCCTCAACCCTCAACCCTAAACCCTAAACCCTAAACCCTCAACCCTAAACCCTCAACCCTAAACCCTAAACCCTAAACCCTAAACCCTAAACCCTAAACCCTAAACCCTAAACCCTAAACCCTAACCCTAAACCCTAAACCCTAAACCCTAAACCCTAAACCCTAAACCCTAAACCCTAAACCCTAAACCCTAAACCCTAAACCCTAAACCCTAAACCCTAAACCCTAAACCCTAAACCCTAAACCCTAAACCCTAAACCCTAAACCCTAAACCCTAAACCCTAAACCCTAAACCCTCAACCCTCAACCCTCAACCCTAAACCCTCAACCCTAAACCCTAAACCCTCAACCCTCAACCCTCAACCCTCAACCCTAAACCCTAAACCCTCAACCCTAAACCCTCAACCCTAAACCCTAAACCCTAAACCCTAAACCCTCAACCCTAAACCCTAAACCCTAAACCCTCAACCCTCAACCCTAAACCCTAAACCCTAAACCCTCAACCCTCAACCCTCAACCCTCAACCCTCAACCGACCACCCTAAACCCTAAACCCTAAACCCTAAACCCTCAACCCTCAACCCTCAACCCTCAACCCTCAACCCTAAACCCTCAACCCTCAACCCTCAACCCTAAAACCCTAAACCCTCAACCCTCAACCCTCAACCCTCAACCCTAAACCCTAAACCCTCAACCCTCAACCCTAAACCCTAAACCCTAAACCCTAAACCCTAAACCCTAAACCCTAAACCCTAAACCCTAAACCCTAAACCCTAAACCCTAAACCCTAAACCCTAAACCCTAAACCCTAAACCCTCAACCCTCAACCCTAAACCCTAAACCCTAAACCCTAAACCCTAAACCCTAAACCCTAAACCCTAAACCCTCAACCCTCAACCCTCAACCCTCAACCCTAAACCCTAAACCCTAAACCCTCAACCCTAAACCCTAAACCCTAAACCCTAAACCCTAAACCCTCAACCCTAAACCCTAAACCCTAAACCCTCAACCCTCAACCCTCAACCCTCAACCCTAAACCCTAAACCCTCAACCCTCAACCCTCAACCCTCAACCCTAAACCCTAAACCCTCAACCCTAAACCCTAAACCCTAAACCCTAAACCCTAAACCCTAAACCCTCAACCCTCAACCCTCAACCCTAAAAACCCTAAACCCTAAACCCTAAACCCTAAACCCTAAACCCTCAACCCTCAACCCTCAACCCTCAAAACCCTCAACCCTAAACCCTAAAAACCCTCAACCCTAAACCCTAAACCCTCAACCCTAAAAACCCTAAACCCTAAACCCTAAACCCTACACCCTAAACCCTAAACCCTCAACCCTCAACCCTAAAAACCCTCAACCCTCAACCCTCAACCCTCAAAACCCTCAACCCTAAACCCTAAAAACCCTCAACCCTAAACCCTCAACCCTCAACCCTAAACCCTCAACCCTCAACCCTCAACCCTAAACCCTCAACCCTCAACCCAAACCCTCAACCCTCAACCCTCAACCTTCATCCCTAACCCTAAACCCTCAACCCTAAACCCTCATCCCTAAAAACCCTCAACCCTCAACCCTCAACTCTCATCCCTAAACCCTCATCCCTTGCAGATTAGTACTGTTCGACGAGAATTTTACAATTAGGTTGAATCACCCACACTTTAATTACGTGACTCTGTCAAATCGACCTATCTCCAGTCTCTGATCAATTTTGACGGTGCCGTATTGAGTCTTGCGGATTAGCACGGTCGAGTAGTCGAGTTCTGGTCAAATTCTCAAGTCTGTTACGTGTAGATTCCTTAACGGCTTCACCGGATAAAGTAGTTATCTCGTGGGTGGCCAACTCAGAGAAAAAGGCTATAGGCGTGTTAATGAAAAGCCCAATTCATTTCATCGAAAACAGGGTTGAAAATCAAGATGTTTTTAATGCTAGTATGAGCACCTAGAGGGGGGTGAATAGGTGCAAAAATAAATTTCTGTGAAAATAGAGTAAAACTTTGCTTTTGACCTAAGTCTATTTAACAATAGACTTTAAGTGAGAAATGAGAAACAGTTAAATAAAGTTACGAGCAAAGTAAATAAGTTTGAGAAGAGAATAAGAACACAAGGTTTATAGTGGTTCGACTTAATCCAAGCCTACGTCCACTCTCCCGCACTGACAGCCTACCGGCTGGATTCCACTATGAATCAAAAGAGTTGCTACAGTATCACTTCCTTGATTCCACAGTGTAGAAGCTCTGCTACACTTCCTCAAGGCTTCACAAAAATATAAACACTCTTTTGAGTACAAGTTTACGCTCAACAATCGAATTGACAAAGAACAAGAAGCTTCGGACTTTGGAATTTTTCTATCGCGCACACGATCAAATAACTAGAACATCTTCCTTATATACTCCTCCATGCCTTCATAACCGTTGGCACCTTCCAAAGGAGTTCTTCCAATCTACCCGTTGGACAGAATCAATTAGGGAGATCTCGAGTTACTTAAAGAATGTGATGATAGCCCACCAATCCTGCTCGCCCATACAATCAGGATCTAGGTTTCCATAAGTAGAACCTTCCAAGTATACTTCGCCAATCAACGGATCTAGATTACTCGAATCAAAACGAATAATAGATTTCTGAGATGCTATCTCCAGCCGAGAGATCTTCTTCAGTCGATAGAAACGAATCCTTTAAGAAATTCTCAACTCAGGATAAGTCTTTTTCGACGGTCTAGAAACTGTCAATGAGGGTAGACTTTGAATCTTTAGTCTCGGTGGTGCGCGGTCTTCGACTTTGACGACAGAGTCTACATGTCTTCGAGACCCGGATGATGGAAACGTTTTATCGGCTTCAAAACACATAAGGAAGTTTTCTCCAACAATCTCCCCCTTTTTGATGGTGACAAAACTTTCCTGCAGATTTGGATACTTATGACCTGCAAAACAATACTTTAAGCAGACATGGATCTCTCATAAAATATAAATGAGTTGGTATAAAGATAGTATCGAATCTGCATCCACAGGAAAAGAGTTAGTCCTGTAAAAACAACTATCTTTGCCATGAATATCATATCAACATGCTTAAAATACTGAAAGCAAGCATTAACCAGTCTAAATCCAAACCAGTCACAACCAAAGTCAAACCAAAGTCAAATAAGTCAAATCTGCACTTCAACTTCTCCCCATTTTTGTCAACATGAAAAAGGTAGAGAGAAAAAGAGAATAAAATTATGATTGTCTTGGAATGCGAACAAGCTGGAAATCTCCCATCAACTGAACAATTCCTTCCAGCCTTTTCAAATCCTCCTTCAACTGAGCCACTTCTTCACCCTTGGCATTTGCTTGAACTTGAAGAGTAAGGGCATGAATTTGATCATGTAGAGAAACTGAAGAAGAGTGTCCTGCATTCGCAATGTCGAACTTCGCATCCCGGGGCATAAATTTGGCCTCGCATCTCCATAAGAATATCAACCACTTTTCGAAAGTCCGCAAATTGTCGGTCGAGTGCTTGCTTCAGACATGGTCGGTTTGAGGAGTATTTGCGAGATGATGGTATTTCAACATGATCACCCAGTTAGGAGATGAAACCTCATGATCTTCCTCAGGAAATTGAGTGGCATATACATATTCTAGATCTGCAGGTGAACGGCTAACATCTTCACTAGGAAAAGCAATTGAAGAAGTACCTCTTTTCTCAGCAGCTCCCCCTGTTTCAATGCCTTCGGGTGGAGAGAAGTACTCTTCATGCTATGACTCTGCTTGTTCTCCTCTGCCCTCTTTTTCTTGAGATCTTTCTTCCTCTGCTTCTTTCCTCATCGATTCCCTTTCTTCATTCCTCTGCTCTATTTCTTCTCTGTCTTGATCCTGTCTCTCGTCTATCTCTGGAACAAAATGCTGAGAGCTGATTTGGTGATATCATCATCATCTTCTTCATCCTCCAAGATGAGTGCTCTTCTTGTTTTGGATGGAGCTGTCATGGGCTCCTTCCCTTTCCTTTTTGCAGACATAGAGACTTGATGAGTCTTGACAAGGGTTTTCTCCTTCAATCGCTCCAAAGCCTTGTTCAGCTCCTTCAGACGTATTTTGGAAACCATCTTCAGTCCCACCACCATTTGATCACGGTTCGAACACACGAGAATTTTGGGAGGCTGAATATTAAGGTGTCTCGAACAGCCTAGTAACAAGTGCGGAATAAGGAAGTTGACCATTGTCCTTCAGCATAGATCTGTACATGTGAAACAAGATAGTGTGTGGCAAAGAGAACTTTTTGCCAACATTGATAGCATATATCAGTTTTGCTTCTGAGTTGGAGACATCGGTCTTCGAAGTTGATTTGGGTCTAAGATAATTTATCACAATCTTGTGAAGCAAAATATTTGAGGTATTCATCCTCAAGTACGAAATTCGTCCTTCTGCCATTCCATCTCGAACAAGCTCTACCGTCGCACGACCAACAGACACACTAATTGATTGAAATGCCCCTCGCTCTACTCCAATCACATCCGCCAATGTGTCCATATCAACGATATAATCCTGGTCTCGAACACTAAAAGAAAATCTATTCGCATCTAAGAAACTTAGATTAGAATAGAAGTATGCAGTAAGTTCTAGATAAGCCACTGTTGATTCAGAGCAAAATTGTTCAAGTTGAAGAAGAGTGAATTTCTCTCTCAGCTTCACATTCAGAGAGTTAAGGAAATCGAAGTCCACACTTCTTAGGTTGATTACCCCTCGCTCCAGCAACTTAGAATAAAGTCGCTTATGTTCCTCTGAGCGAAATAACTCATTCCTTTTGCTTCGAATATTCGCTGCAACACCCATTTTAGGCTTAAAATGAGTGTACATTTTATCATCATCATTTCCATCAGGCTGACTAAAACCTCCAACACGTGGATCACTTGGAACATTCACAAATGCTCGATCTGCCGACCCCTCAGGAGCAATTCCCAAACGTTTCATCGTTCGGAAAAAAATGAGTTTCATTTTGATATCCTTTCTCTTTTAAAAATTCATCAATGAAGTTCAATGCAGAACCTCCTTCCTTTAAAGCAGTGTATAGTTTGAAAACAAAGGCAGGCTTTAGAGTCCTTACAGGTTCGGCATCCTCAATGATTTCTTCCTCCGCTTGTTGTTGCTGAACATTCTGTGGTCTAGACCGAGGAGAAAGGCGCGATTGAGAAAGTCGTGGGCTCTGCTATTGCCTTGGAGATTCTTCTTCCTCGGTGAGGTTAAAATGCGTAGGACCCTCACGCATATGCTTTGTGGTCCCCTGCTTGCTATTCATGAGAACTTTCTTTGGGAAGCCATTATCACAGCCTTTGAGAGATTCCAAACTCGATTCGCGAAAAAGATGAAAGCTTTGAGTAATAAACTAGAGAGTAAAAGTAAGAAAGTAAAGTTCTGTGCTTCTAGGGTTTGCGAAGAGGAAAACGAACAGTATATAAGGCGATCGAAATGGGGTGTACGAATCGCCATAAAAGAAAAAATGGAAAATGCCTTTTCAAAAAATAACTGCCTTTTTGAAAAGATAAATAGATAACTGTTATTTCAAAAAGTAACTTCTTTTTCGAAAAGGAATGATTGCAATAATCACGAAAACTTGGGAAGATAATATCAATCAATTACAGATTAATCGATGAACATACCTTTTCAGGATTTTATCCATGAGATAAAATTCTAAAAATAACTTACAGTTGTGAATCTTGATCTTCTGAGTCTGAATATCTTTAGACTTTTGTCTCTGAGTCTGAACTTCTTCAGTCTTTAAGAGATAAGATATTGAGTCTTGAACGTATAGACTCGAATGAGCTTTTCTCAAGCGGCTTTGTGAATATGTCTGCTAGTTGATTCTTTGAGTCGATAAATTGTATCAAGACTTCTCCATTTTGCACATGATCTCTAATAAAATGATGTCTAATCTCTATGTGCTTTGCTCTTGAATGAAGAATTGGATTCTTTGTGAGATTAATTGCACTGTGTTGTCGCATTTGAACTCGGTGCAAGAGTCTTCGATGCCAAAGTCTCATAGTTGTTGTTTTATCCATAGTATTTGAGAACAACAGCTTCCAAGAGCTACATACTCTGCTTCTGCTGTTGAAAGTGCTACGGTACTTTGCTTCCTTGAAAACCAAGATACTGCCCTGTTACCAAGCAATTGACAAGTGCCGGATGTGCTCTTTCTATCAATTCTGCAACTTGCAAGATCTGCATCTGAATATCCAAGAAGAGTAAAGTCTCCTTCTTTGGAATACCATAGACTAAGCTTAACAGTCGTTGCAACATATTTGATGATGCGTTTTGCAGCATTTAGATGAGATTCTTTAGGGTCTGATTGAAATCTAGCACAAATGCAAACACTAAACAAAATGTCAGGTCTAGACGCAGTAAGATAAAGAAGTGAACCAATAATACTCCTGTATAATTTTTGGTCGACTTTCTTTCATCCTTCATCTTTGTCTAGCTTCGAAGAATTTGACATTGGTATGTTAGTCTTTTTGCAATTTTCTAGTCCGAACTTTTTAACAAGTTCTTTTGCATATTTTTCTTGATGAATGAAAATTCCTTCTCTCAGTTGTTTCACTTGTAGGCCAAGAAAGAAAGACAGTTCACCCATCATGCTCATCTCGAATTCATTCTGGAATAACCTGAAATTCTTATAACAAGCAAAAGCAAGTAATAATCTAATTGCTTCTAACCTTGCTACAGGAGCGTAAGTCTCGTCATAGTCTATCCCTTCTTGTTGCGTATAACCTTTAGCCACGAGTCTTGCCTTGTTTCTTGTCACTTTTCCTTTTTCATCGACTTTGTTCCTAAAAACCCATTTAGCTCCAATAATAGACTTACCTTTTGGTTTTGGAGTTAATTCCCAAACATCATTAATGCTGAATTGTCTGAGTTCTTCTTGCATTGCTTCAATCCAGCTTTCGTCAGCTAAGGCTTCTTCTACATTTTTGGGTTCTATTTCAGAAATAAGTGCCACAACACTAGACTCTTCTCGCCTTTTGGATCTCGTACGAATCCCCTCATTAACGTCACCAATGATGAGTTCTTCGGGATGACTAGACTTATGCTTCCAGTTACTAGACAATCTGACAGGTTGTTGATCTTTTTCTTGAGTTGATCCTTCAACTTCAATTTGTTGTTCTTCTTCGGGATCTGAATCTGTTTCGGGGAGGTAGACCTTGTAGAGTCGGAGCGGGTTCGAGATTCTTCGATCTAAATCGGTTGAATTTGTGGAGAGCCTTGAAATTTGACGTTCATTGATTCTTCCACAGTCTAAGTCTTTTTGTTGAATACTCTGTAAGCTTTGCTTGAAGTTGAGTACCCAAGAAAGAAACCTTCATTTGATTTTTCTTCGAACTTACCAACTCGATCATTTGCATTTTTCAGGATAAAGCATTTACAACCAAATACTTGAAAATACGAAACAATAGGTTTCTTTTCTTTAAAAATTTCATAAGGAGTTTTCTCAAGAATTGGCCTTAAAAATACTCTGTTAATAATATAACAGGCTGTAGAAACAGCTTCAGCCCAGAAACGTGAAGAAATATTACTTTCAATTAAAAGAGTCATTGCCATTTCTTGTAAAGATTTATTCTTCTTTTCCACAACCCCATTTTGTTTTGTTGTATATGGAGAGGAGAATTTATGCTGAAAACCATATTCATCACAAAATTTAGCAAAGTCTTGATTTTCAAACTCACATCCATGGTCTATACGAATACTTGAAATAGTGTAACCTTTTTCATTCTGCACTTTCTTAGCAAATTTAGAAAAATGAGAGAAAGTCTCAGACTTACTTGCAAGAAAGTAGACCCAAGTAAATCGTGAAAAATCATCCACTATTACTAGGCAAAACCTTTTTCCACCAATGCTTTGAGTTCTTGTTGGTCCAAAGAGATCCATATGCGGGAGCTGCGGTACACGATTAGTGGAAACTTGATTTATTGGTTTAAAGGAATTTCTAACCTGTTTTCCCAATACACATGGTGTGCATAAGTCAGACTTTTGGTAATTGAGATTAGGTAATCCTCGAACAAGCTTCTTGGAAGAAATTTTGGCAATTTGCTTCATGTTGATATGGCCAAGCTTTCGGTGCCATAGATTAGCTTCATCTTGAACTGATATTAAGCATTGTGATCTTTCTTGATTTACATCCAGAAGATAGATATTCCCATATCTACGCCCAGTAAAAGATTGAGAGAAGTCTTTACTAGTTCCTGAACATGTTCCCTCCTGGAAGTTGATCTTGAATCCCGTATCGCACAATTGGCTTATGCTGAGTAGATTGCAATTCAATCCTTCCACCAAGGAGACATTACTAATTGTTAGACTTCCAATTTTTACTGTTCCGCGACCAATAATCCTTCCTTTGCTGTTTCCACCAAAAGAAACTTTCCCTCCATCTATTTGGACAAGTTTTATAAAGCAACTTGAATCTCCTGTCATGTGTCTTGAACAGCCACTATCCAAGTACCATTTGATCTTCCTTTTGATAGTGACCTGCAATTAAAAGAAGATTCAAGCTTTCTTTGGTACCCATATCTTCTTGGGTCCAAAGTGGAGTTAGTGCAATAAACGGTCTTTGCCCAATCCCTTTTAACGGGTCTCCAAACCATAGGGCATTCTTTCTCAAAGTGTTCTAAGCTTTGACACTTTGAACATTTGAGAGCATTTCGGCCAACGGGTTTTATAAAGACTTTCTGAAAATGATTTTTATAAACAGCTTTCGTAGGTTTTTGTTTGATTCTTTCCTTTACCTTTGGAAAATCAATTAGAGGAATGGTTTCGCGAGTCATTCCTAAGCCTGATTTGTTAAAGTAAGGTCTTTGTACTGAAAGAATCTTTTCCAATTTCTTAGATCCTATTGAAAACTTCTTTGAAATGCTTGAAATATCATTTTTCAAAAGTGCATTTTCTTTAGAAAGAGAGTCTATATTTTCTTTCAAGGTAAAAACACTTTTATCTAAATTTTCAAATTTTTCTTTCCCAGATTTTTCCTGTTGCTTCAATGTAGAATTCTCCCTTTTTAATTCGAAGATTCTCTTAAGAGAGGT
This sequence comes from Eucalyptus curtisii, assembly GCA_017140595.1. NCBI lineage: Eukaryota > Viridiplantae > Streptophyta > Magnoliopsida > Myrtales > Myrtaceae > Eucalyptus > Eucalyptus curtisii. The sequence continues at coordinate 73,777 of JADGSD010000012.1, read as the reverse complement.
TTTGAGGCTAAGACATAGTTCATCAATATATTTCGAGACTTTAGCAAGAATTTTTAGATTGCTTACCTCAATCTCACTATCTGAGTCTGAGTCGTATACGTCTCGAGTCGAGTCTAAGTCCGATTTTGCCATTAAACATATGTTGGCATAATCATCATCACTTTCTTCACATTCTGTATCACTCCAAGTTTCTGTTTGAGAGCCTTTTTGTATTTCTCAGTCTTTCCTTTCCTTTTCTTTAATAAAGGACAGTTAGGTCTGATGTGTCCCTTTTTCTTGCATTCAAAGCTAGTTACTTTTTTGTTGGAATCATCATCCTCAGTAGATTTGTTCTGAAATTTTTGAGAGCTTTGTTTCTTCCAATTGAATTTTCTTCCCTTTTTGTTCAGCTTTCTGAACCTCTTTATCATGAGAGCCAATTCTTCATCATCTAGATCTTCTTCGGAGTCTGTAGCATCGGAATAATCGTTAGATTTTAAAGCAATAGACTTCTTACCTCTGGAGTCTTCTTCATCATTGGTGTGCTCCACTTCGTAAGACTGAAGAGTGCCAACCAATTCATCAACAGAGAGTGGCATGATCCTTTGTGTCTCCCTTATCGAAGTCTTTATGTGATTCCAATCTTTGGAAAGTCCTCGCAATAACTTGTTAACCTTCATGGGTCCAGAGATTGGTTGACCTTGATACTCAAGACCATTCACGATTTCTGTAAAACGACTAAACATGTCAGTGATAGATTCTCCTAGTTTCATCTTGAAGGCTTCGTATTGACCCAACAGAATATTAATTTTGGTTTCTTTCACACGATCGGTTCCTTCATAGGTGATATGCAACCTATCCCAGACTTCTTTAGCTATTTCACAAGAAGATATCTTGTTATATTCAGTAGGAGATAATGCACAATATAAGGAATAAATTGCTTTTGCATCGAGAGCTTGTCTCTTGGTTATCTCTTCTTGAGTCATCTCGCTGGACTCAACAGCTTCTTTTCCTCTTTCTGAGACTGTTGCAAGTTTAGGAATGATTCCTTTATCTACCACGTCCCATTCCAGAGGATCTTTTGATCTTAGGAATGCCTTCATTTTGTTTTTCCAAATGTTGTAGTCCTTTCCATCAAAATAAGGCGGTCTTGTGTTGCTTTGCCCTTCAACCAGGACACGGAGCCAACATACTAGCCATGGATCGTTAACTCAAGTAAGAACACTTCAATTTAAATGAGTACACGGCTCGATACCAATTGTTAATGCTAGTATGAGCACCTAGAGGGGGTGAATAGGTGCAAAAATAAGTTTCGTGAAAATAGAGTAAAATTTTGCTTTTGACCTAAGTCTATTTAACAATAGACTTTAAGTGAGAAATGAGATTCTAACAGTTAAATAAAGTTACGAGCAAAGTAAATAAGTTTGAGAAGAGAATAAGAACACAAGGTTTATAGTGGTTCGGCTTAATCCAAGCCTACGTCCACTCTCCCGCACTGACAGCCTACCGACTGGATTCCACCATGAATCAAAAGAGTTGTTACAGTATCACTTCCTTGATTCCACAGTGTAGAAGCTCTGCTACACTTCCTCAATGCTTCACAAATATATAAACACTCTTTTGAGTACAAGTTTACGCTCAACAATCGAATTGACAAAGAACAAGAAGCTTCAGACTTTGGAATTTTTCTATCGCGCACACACTCAAATAACTAGAACATCTTCCTTATATACTCCTCCATGCCTTCATAACCGTTGGCACCTTCCAAAGGAGTTCTTCCAATCTACCCGTTGGACAGAATCAATTAGGGAGATCTCGAGCTACTTAAGGAATGTGATAATAACCCACCAATCCTGCTCGCCCATACAATCAGGATCTAGGTTTCCATAAGTAGAACCTTCAAAGTATACTTCGACAATCAATAGATCTAGATTACTCGAATCAAAATGAATAATAGATTTTTGAGATGCTATCTCCAGCCAAGAGATCTTCTTCAGTCGATAGAAACGAATCCTTAAAGAAATACTCAACTTAGGATAAGTCTTCTTCGACGGTCTAGAAACCGTCAATGAGGGTAGACTTTGAATCTTGATTCTGGTGGTCTGACGGTCTTCAGACTTTGACAACAGAGTCTACATGTCTTCAGACCAGACTGATGGAAAAATTTTGTCAGCTTCAAAACACATCAGGAAGTTTTCTCCAACAGATGTCACAACTCTTCCCCTCTTATAAAAATTTCATCCTCGAAATTTAAACCATTACAACTTTTAACAAAAAGGTGGGGGTATTGTCGTCTCATCGAGTCTTCACTTTCCCAGGATGTTCCTTCTGTCCCGTGGTGTTGCCAGACCACTTTGACCAATGAGATCGTCTTGGTACACAAAACCTAATCCTTTCGATCTACAATCTGAACTGGTCTCTACACGTACAACACTCTGTCGTCCACGTCTAATTCTTCAAAATTCAGCACGTGGGTCGAGTCAGGCTTGTACTTTCTCAAGATCGACACGTAAAAGACGTCATGCACTTACGCCAGTCTCAGCAGCAATGCAAAATGATATGCCAAAGTCTTTATTCTCTCTAGAATCTCGAAGGAACCGACGTACCTCAGACTCAACTTCTCTTTCTTGCCGAAGCTTGAAGTACCCCTCATTGGTGACACTTTCCGAAAGACGTGCTCACAAACTTGGAATTCCAACGGTCTTCGACGCTTATCTGCATAGCTTTTCTGGTGACTCTGAGCTGTCCTTAACATGTCCTTGATCACTGCAATTGCATCCACTGAATGTTGAACCAACTTTGGGCTTGTAATCTTCCGTTCTCCTACTTCATCCCAACAACTGGAGTTCTGCACGCTCTGGCCTACAACGCTTCAAACAGTGCCATCTGAATACTCTGCTAGTAGCTGTTGTTGTAGGCGAACTCGACAAGATGAAGTTGTTCCTCCTAGCTTCCTTTGAAGTCTAGCACACAAGCTTTCAACATTTCCTCGAGGGATTGAATTGTCCTCTCAAACTGGCCATCTGTCTGCAGATGATAGGCCGTACTATACTGCAACTTTGTTCCCAAGGCAGTCTGTAAAACTTTCCAGAAGGCTGTTGTGAATTTCGAGCCTCGATCAAAAGTAATCATCACTGGCACTCCATGTAGACAAACTATCTGACGCACATACAACTCTGCATACCTATCCAATGCAAAGTCCTTTCGTACGGCGATAAAATGAGCCAACTTTGTCAATCTGTCGACCACAACTCATACCGAATCATCACCTCGCTGATTCTTTAATAACTCCATCACAAAACCCATCGTGATATGTTCCTCCTTCCACTCGGGAATCTCAAGAGGTTGAGAAGGTCCTCTTGGCTTGCAATGATGTGCCTTCACTACTAGCACGTCAGACACTTGGCGACATCTATCTTCATACCAGTCCACCAAAAGTGTTGACGCAGATTTTGACACATCTTTGTACTTGTGCGGATAAATACGAATCGCTACGATGAGCTTCTGATAAGATCTCCTCTTTAGGCTCCACATCGTCAGTACACATAATCGTCCACGAAACTTTAGTGTTTCATTCTCAAAAATCTGAAAATAAGCCTTCTTCTTTTCTGGATCTTCCTGCTGAATCTTCTGGATCTTAGGATGTGTCAACTGCAACGTCTTGATTCTTAGCTATACTTTCAGTTCAAATCTGAGGACGGCCATAAGACTTAAAAGGTGGCCTACCTCAGATTTGAAAACCGAATCTCAAGCTCCTTCAAGTAAAATCCACGCCTAAATCACCATCTGCACAACCGATGACTTTCGACTCAACGCATCTGTAACTTTATTAGCTTTTTCCAGGGTGATACAAGATGTCGCAATCATAATCTTTGAGAAGTTCCATCCAATGACATTGTCTCATGTTCAACTCTTTCTTAATCCTCAACTGATGATAACATGTCCTCAGGTCGACTTGCGAAAATATCGACACTCCCTGTAACCAATCAAACAGATTATCAATTCTTGGCAACGGATACTTGTTCCTTATCGTCACCCGGTTGAGTTGCCGGTAGTCGATGCAAAGGCACAATGACCCATCTTTCTTCCTCACAAATAGAACTAGTGCTCCCTAGGGTGATGCACTAGGGCGTATAAATCCCTTGTCTAACAACTCCTGTATCTGCACCTTCAGTTCCTTCAATTATGACAACACCACATGGTAAGGAGCCTTAGAGATTGGCTCTGTCCTAGGGGCCAACTCAATCACGAACTCGATCTCCCTTTTTGGGGGAAGACCGGGTAATTCTTCAAGAAACACCTCAGAAAACTCCTGTACCATGGCTATGTTCTCCATCTTCGGTTCCTCAATTGTTGCATCCACTACAGTTGCCAAATAACCTTGGCAACCTACATCCAAAAACCGGTTGCCTTAAGTGATGAATTTAAAATGATCGAGGGTCCTTCTTGATTTCCAACAAACTCAAAACTTCCGCACGCTAACGGTTTAAACTAGAGTACTTCACAATAACAATCCATTACAACAAGATGCTCCTTAAACCGACTCTTTTCATATATGACATCAAAGTTATACATAAGCAAAATAGTCAAGTACAACTCTAGCCAGTGATTCTCCCTATTACAACTTCATTTCAACAAACTGAAATCCTACAAGCTTAACCCTAATTTCTGCTGCGCCACTCTGATAAAATTATCCCGAAAGCATCCTTCTCCTGATCGACGCATAGCTCGATTCATTCATGTCCCTTTCGCCATCCTAGTAGCGCCCTATCTGCGATGCGGTGCTGTGCTCCCCTGGACCTACGTGGACAGTTCCTCACATGATGGCCAAGCTGGCCACATCCGTAACACGCTCCCACTCTACTAGAACACCCTACTATGACCACATCTGGTGAGTCCTCTACCTCTCGTCGGGTGACAGCATTCACCCTTCCTTGCACCGGAGGCCTATTCCAAATACCCCACTGTGTGTTCTGCGGTGCATTCTCTCTATTCTATTCCATCGGCGGCGGTGGCGGCTGCGATCCTATGGGCTTGTGCGAACAGTCCTTGATCGGGTGGCCGTACTAGCGACACCCATAACAAGCCCTTGTCTTTTTAAAACACGGGGCAAATCCATGTCTTTTCATACAGGAACGACACACGTCGATCAGGTTAGGTGTTGGCTTTCCGATTCTACTCCTTCGAGTGGGACGACTGGGGTACTTTTCTTCTGTCATTGGCTTTTTCCCAGACCAATCGTTGACCCTGCTATGCATGAACGTAACTCGGACGCGGCGGCTCACTCCTAGATCACATCTCCGGGTTAGACCTCAGCAGGTGCAGCAGCAACGGTGGCTACGGCATTGGCAGCGGCAGTGGCAGCGGTGACAACGACAACTTGATCCTGAGCTGCTGGTCCAAAATGCTTCCCAACGTCTCTAGCGCCCGAATGATCCCATCGAACCTAGGATCGCCCGGTGCTACTACACTCTCGATGCACTAGCTGCGGCGGTACTCTAACACCCACACTAGCTTGAGCCGGCGCTCTTCCTCGAGTTGACCTTAGTCAGCGTCCTACCCCGAGACACAGACGCAACAGTCCTCTGCTCCGGACCGCTCATTCTGCAGACCATTTATAGAACCTGCTTTCCAATTCCAACCCAGAATTAAAAAACTGAGCGACCCACACAAAACAATCTACCAATCAACTAATCAGTCACATGCATATGTATAAGAAAAGAGCATTTCCTACTAACTATCCCATAACCCATCTCACATTATCACTTGAGACACTAATCAACTCCAATACCACTTCGGGCGGGGATGTCACGCCCCGAACCCCGGGCGCGCACACACCCCTCAACGGTCAACTAAAAATTGTGACGTTCCCAGGACACGTCGCCGACCCTTTTTATTTTATGCACATGTGGAAGCGAATTAAACAAACCCCGGACAACAACAAACATGGGATAGAAAAGCAAGACAACCCAATTTCATATAAACACACTTTATATATAATCCAAGTCAGTCATACAAGTCTTTACATTAAGGTCTGCCCTAAAAGAACTACCAGACAACTTCTACTCTGGATCCCTTTGACTCTGGCTCGGGATCCTCCACGACACCCTCCGATATCTTCAAACTAAGGACCTGAAAATTGTAAACCGCGACGGGGTGAGAATAAATCTCAGTGAGTCAACACTCTAAACCCCCATTAGGACAAGAATTCACTCAAAGGTGTCCTAAACATGCACCACTCAGAACTTACCTTGCCTCGGCACCTTCCCGCACATTAGTGACCTTATAAAACACATGCATACAGCAATTGCATTCAATAACTAGAACGCATCATGTCACTCATCAAATAATTCATAGAGGTCCTAATTATAGAGCCAAATCATTATGACACAGTCCTAACCTACTACTAGCCCGAAAAATACCTCGCAAGTCACTGCTCAAGCTAGTTGCTTTGGAGCTGCTGGCTTCTGTTCGATTTTGGTCTTTTTGGCTAAGGGCTGAGCTGGTCTGAGCGACTGGTCGGAGTTGGGACGGTTTCGGACGGCGGTGGAGGAAGCTCGACGGCTTAGGACGGCGGCCAGGCGACGGGCGACGAGCGTGAACGGCATGAGGGATCGAGCGGGTCTGTTTGTGATGGTGGGACAACTCAGCAAAGGCTGAAGCTGTAAGGGCTAAAGGGGTTGGCTGAAAGTGCAAAGGAAATCAAGATGAAAGAAGAGAAAGAAGAAGATGATGAAGCAAAAACAGAAGCAGCTGGTTTGCTGGTTTTCTAGCTTCAAAACAGTAATAATGGAGAAAGCAAAGGCAAGGAAGAAGAAGAAGTGGTCTGCTGGCTTGAGGGAGGAACAAATGCCCCAAAAGTCTTCAAGAAATATCCAATACACTCAAGTGTTATGCCCCCAAAGTCCACAACTCTTATTAGCACCCATTCCTCTCCAAAACTTCTCCAAGAAGCCAAGGAATGTGCAAAATGTTGTAGCCCCCATGGACCTATGAATTTTGAGACATTTCCCTTCCAATTCAACTCAAATCTCTCCAATTCAACTCAAATCTCTCCAATTCAATCCAAATAAATGTCCCAAAATGCCAAGAAGGAAGTCCACTCTCAAATGCATAATTTCCCTCACTAATTAATCCAACTTGGATGCCAAAAGTGCACTCAAAAATGGGCCTCCGAATTTACCGGTCCAATTTTGCCAAACTTTGATTTTTCGCCAAAATTTCGGGTTTGCTGAAAATTCTTTGGGGGATGAGTCGACGTTCCTAAATTAAATCGTGACATGACAGAACTTTCAATTTCTAAAATTGGGTTCAATTTCGTGATTAATTTCAACCGAACGTGATTTTAACGTGACCTAACATATTGGGTAGTTTTTATGAATTTTTAGCGCATTTGACCCATAGTCGATTATTTTCGAGCCACATTGTACATCTTCAACTCATAAGCGACTCTCGGTTGTCGTGAAAATCTTGAAGTTTCAAATATTGCCACAAGGTACAGAAATGACAAAAAAATCGGTTTAGTGTCGTTCAACGAGAATTTTGCAATTAGGTGGAATCACCCACACTTTAATTACATGCCTCTGTTGAATCGACCTATTTCCGGTCTCTGATCGATTTTGACGGTGCCATATTGACCCTTGCAGATTAGCACGGTCAAGCAGTCGAGTTCTGGTCGAATTCTCAAGTCTGTTGTGTTTAGATTTCTTAATAGCTTCACCTGATAGACTAGTTATCTCATGAGTGGCCAACTCAGAGAAAAAGGCTATAGGCGCGTCGATGAAAAGCCTAATTCATTTAATCGAAAACAGGGTTAAAAATCAAGATGTCACAATTTGTGCTTTACCGAATGTAATATGAGGGAAGATATCAAGACAATTAATCCAACGTGTTGATAAACTCTGAGACCAACTAGGGTTTATTAGATAATTTTCCTAATAATGATCTTTAGTTTATCAAAAGAAGAAGATTGCTAGAACCACATAGCAAAGGAGCCCATAAGCTGGCATTTTCGACTAGTGCTAGTGAAGGCAGAATTCTCCAAATCGGGAAACTAAGGAGGAGGAGCGATACTTTTAGAAACTTCTCTCTGTTCATTTCTATGGATACCAGATAATCTCACCATGATCAATGAAATAGCTTAGTGATATGTATTGCCCAAGAACTCCCACCACAAAATTTTTATTGAAGGGAAATAGTTATTTTAGGTTATACAAAAGATAATTAATGTTTCAGTATTCTAAATATTATATGGATCATCAGAAGAAAACATGAGAATTGTTTTGATATTCTTAAAGTGTCTCTAATATTATGAGATTTCATTTTTCTATTGATATTATTTGGTAATTAAGTTATTATTAAGTGTGTGGAATAAACGAGGATTATTCAATAAATGTGAGATTTAAAGGGATAGTTAACATTGTTAATGGATAAAAGAAAGAAATTATGAACATTTGATTGAGGATTCTTAAATTCAAATTACAATTGCTCAGTTTGAAGGAGAAGTATGGGCCACATTACTCATATTGATGATATTATAAAGTAAATTAGATGTATTAGGGATTTCACATAGAATGAAGCTATTGAATGAGTACTAGAGATATATAAGTTGAGATATCACATAAGTTGATGCTGATTTAAATTGAGCATCGTTAGCTCCACGTTTTTCTATATTTCAAGTCTAAGATTTGAATTTGCAGGTTTTTGTCCCATTTGTCTTCTTTTTAAAAAATAAAAAATAAAAATTGCTGCTAGCAATTGAACAAATTGTGAGCAAAATAATTAAATATGGAGAAAGAAATAGGTGTAAAAACATTTTCCAACAGGGTTTAATCATCTGTAAAACAAAAGAAACACAAAATATGGGTAGAGGAACAATCATGCTATATCTGTCTATAACCCCTAGGATTGGATATGGTAAAAAAAAAAAAGTTATCTCCTCGTTGCAATGAAAAATTGTGGTGCTACTTTCAATCATTTGAGAAGAAATGCCATGGAGTTATTAAAACTTTTACGAAGTTATTTAATTCAATTTAAGTTCATTATTAGAAGGCTCTAGACTTAAATAGCAGGGTTCGATGGTTAAATTTAATGTAATTATCTGAATTATGAATAGATTTCTTTTTTATGTTCAACCTAATTTTTTTGATTTAATTCAATATTTTCTTAGAATGTTAGTTTTTTCATTTTAGCCAACTTTGAGATCAAATGAAGGTTATCAACAAGAGAATTGTCAACGAGATATGCATTTTCTTTGTACATGTAATAGTTAGGAAATTTAAAGATAGACTCGTACTATCTCAAAATTCAGGAAATCACGGATAATCTCTCATAATAGGTAGTAAGTAGTATATATCTCCGTACTATTCTTATGGAGCTAAACAAAGGCGAAAAACACAGGAGAAAGGAGAGAACCCCACGCGCGCAACGGGGCGGCTCCGTCCATGTCGATCAGTTGTGCGGGAAACCGTACATACGCAGCGACGTGATATCATCATTTCCAAGAGCAAAAAGAAGGGGGAGCGCCTCGTTGGCTCTCGTTCGAAAGAGCAAAAGGGGAAGACCCAACCCCATCGTGTCCCTGCAGTTCTTGTACATGTTGGGCGATAAAACGACGGGCCCGGCTCACAGGTTCAGCCAGTGGCTGGAATTGGTGCACAAGCCCAGTGGCCCGTTCACTGGAGGAACCATTAAATATATAGCGCGAACACGTGCTCTGTCTTGCAAGCTTCCGTATATTCCGTGGTTCCTTGCTCCCATCTCCTGATCCCGGGCCGAATTATGCCGAGATCATGAAAGGATGCATTGCTCAGGAGGAAGTTAATATACAACCTTTACTAGCCTCGTTGCTGTCCCATCATGTGGGAGCCGACGGTAAAAATTATTTGGACGACAGAACAGTGATAAAAGAGGCGTTTTTTTTTTTTTTTTTACTTCAAAAAGTTCAGAGGCCTCCCTGTGGATCTCATCTTCAGCTTCCATGATTGCGATGATAGCATGCGATTTTTCAGCAGCAGGACTGCAAAGGATGCTTTTTGGGTCATTGAGGCTGAGCTCAACTTCGTTTATGATCTTCTTTATACCAAGTCTCCCATTGTTCACTGTCCATCAAGGTACATTTACCGAGTTATCTCAGTTGGCTGCATTGTTGTTGCTTTTGCGAGTTTCCATGTCCTGAACAAGCATGGTTTTCACGAATATGATATACGGATTACATACGCCTTGCTCCTTGGAGCTATTGGCCTAGAATTTGCAATCCTTGGTATAATTATTTGCTCAGAGTGGACAATTGCAAAAATAGGGACATCTGAGAAACATTGTAGAAGTTCGTTTCAAGGGAGCATCTTCATCGAGTTCCTCCTCAAATTCAAAACTCGAAAGTTCACCATTTGCATTGCATATGCCATATACTAAGTGCTAGATGGTCAAAATCTGTCTCCCAATACAATCTGATAGATTCTCGGCTGAGAAGGTGGCTAAAATGGATTGAGAAACTGATGGATGCTCGGCTGAGAAAGTGGCCAAAATGGATTGAGGAACTACTTCGTCTCATCCCTCTGAGAGAATTGTTCGATGACTTAAAGTCTGGACGGGTAGAACCCTACGGTGACAAATTAGGTGAACTAATTTTTGATGAGATGAAACGGAAGGCATCAATTGCAGATGATTTGCAAAGAGAAGTGTGCTGCTCAAGGCAGATGGGCTCTGGAGCATACTAAAACAGGGGAAGAATGCAAAATCTTGCTTCCACACATCCACAATGTCGATTATGATGAGAGCCTTTTGTTGTGGCGCATTGCCACAGAACTCTGTCACAACACTAACCCTGACAATGATGAAAGTACAAACCACCACCAAAAAACCAGTAAAGTCTTGTCAGATTATATGCTTTATCTTATGATCAAATAACCTGGCATAATGTCTGCAGTGACTGGGATTGGCCAAATGGTTCCAAGACACTTGTGCTGGGATAGGTTCTACGAAGAAAAACTCTTTGATAAGAACAAGATGAGCAAACATGCTTGTCAAAAGTCTCCTTTCTGCTCCTATAGAAGTGAAGCCTCCTCTATTGGAAGGAGACACAAGCAAATCTACGCTGTTTAATGCGTGCATTCTTGCAAAGGAGCTGGGGAAATTTGGGGAGACTAGGTGGGTGATCGTGAGTGAAGTATGCTGCGAGCCATTACCGACTGTACATGCATGCTCAACAACTCAGCAAAGGAGGAGAACTTGTCACCTTGATCTAGCTATTGATGGTACATCTTGGCTTGAGCGAACAATTCCAAATAGAAGAGGGCACCACTTATACTTCGGTGGATTGATGGACAGTTACCACTCATACTTTGTTCACACCTTTGTTTCGTTTGTTCATGTAACAGACGTGCTTATTTGCTTTGATCGAGCATTATTGAGTGTCCTTTCCTGGGTACTCTAGTTGTCCAATATTTCTAATATCTTGCGATTTTATGCTCTTCTTTGAACCAAATGACGAAAACTCGCACAAATTACATCCAAATTGCACTGGTTTGATATTCACGTCGCAAGTTTGATGTTGTACGTTTAATAGAAAGTAACATTTAAAAAAAAATTAGAGAAAATCGGTTGCTTCGTCTAGCACATATTCTTCATATAAATGCTGAAATGTCCATGACTATTTAACGGTGTTCTGATTGAAATGGGGAAAAGTAAATCATAACTAAGCCAAACCGATTGGTTTATTCTTTTCACTCCCCAACCAAAACCGAACTGATGAACCTTCGTTTGATTTCGTCCATATTATGTTTTCCTTGAACACCCCAGGGAAACTTTTCTTCTTGTACGACTAAGCCAAATTTACTAGAAGAGCAAGGTATTCTGAAAAATGCACGATCGAACAATAAAATAAACAGAAAAAGAAAATAAATTGGACACTAGATTTACAATGTTCGGTCATTGTTGTCATGCCCCGACCCTCGAGCACGCGCGCATCCCACTGTGGTCAATACAATTGCGACTTCCCAGGACTAGTCGCCGACTCTTTTCCTTTTTAATGCACATGCGGAAGCAAAACAATAACCCCTGACAACAAACAATATGGGATAGAAAAACAGGGCAACATTTCACAAAAACACACTTTTATAAACAATTTGGTTTATATACAAAAAGGGTCTAGGTAAAGGTCTACAAAATATCGGCTCCCAAAAAGAAGCTGTCCTACGACAACTAGTTAGACACGAGACGCTAATCCTTCGAGACTCCACCTCCACATACTCTTGGGCTTCGGTCCTCCACGACCACCATCTAAGGACTTGAAAATGGTTATACAATAACCGGTGAGACAATGTCTCAGCAAGTCCACCCCCTAAACCCTTATTAGGAAGAAAATATGCCAAGGGTGACCTAGCCACTCAACCACACAATGAGAACATGGGACTTACCTTGCCTCAGTTCCTTCCTGCACGTCAGCACAATTCATATCTCAAATGCATATAATTAATGCACACATCAATCGAAACGCTTCATCAACTCAATCAATCACAAGGGTCCCGATTCTAAGGCCAAACCATTATGACACGTCTCATATCGTGCCACACAGTTTCGTCTCATAATCAGAGACATCTAACTAAATCAACCATGCATTCCAATTGTTAACTTCTCCCTTCAAGGGTACCACCTACTTCAAAGTTCGGTGTCTTCTGGTGTAGCCAGGCTTCATCGCACCCCTATTGAGCACAGCGACGTCTCTCAATTAGATGGCTTCCCCAAAGGGGCGTAGGTCAAGAATCTACTGCGACCCGAGTCCCAATGAATGGGTATCTCATATAGGGTAATGTCCGGCTTAAAAGCTCGAGACGGGTTCTCTTTAATCAACACATGACTAATCAATCTCAGCCCAAGACACCATGCATTGCACTCAAATGCCTCCATTAAAAATGGTGATCCTGATCTATTTTCTTCACATTAAAAACACTCTGTGAAAATAGTCGTGTGTGGGTACACGGTCGATCGAATCCAAAAAATTCATAATCTCCAATTTAAAATTCTGAATAAATATTGAAATTCACAATTTTTGGAATAAATTACCAAAAATCCAATCAGCACTCAATTTGCACAAATTAACATCCAATTTGTGGTATCCTATGTGGCATCCTAGAATTTCATGACAACCTCTAGATGTGCTATGGACCATGGATAGGTGATGGAAGCACCATCAAAGTATTTTGTAGCCATTTGACCCATGATTTGCAATAGATTAAGGCCAAGCATTCTAATGGACCATTAATTGATAAGAAAAATGTTATTCTTGGCCATGTGTTTTGTAAGTTGGGATTTATTAATTTATGTTGCAATTTTTATGGTTTTATAAATTGCAATTAGGTATTTATATAAGCGGGGATTTAGAGTAGATTATTAAAGAGGAAGTGGGCCAAAATTTTAAGCCCAAGACCAGCCCGCCGACCGGCCCAAGAGGCCTAGCCCGTGAAGCCCAAGGGAAGGAGCTGCTGTCGGCCGGATGGAGAGAGAGGCCCAGCCCAAAGGGAGGCCCATTCGGTTGCATGGCAAAATCCCCAAGTGGCAAGAGAAGCTTGCCAAGTGTTGTCCCTTTGTTGCCAAGTGTAAGAGCCACGCAAAATCAAATGATTGCAAATCATTGAGGGGGAAAGGAAAGAGAAGGGACGGATTGAGAGAGAGGGTTACCGAGAGAGGGAGAAAGTGGAATCGAGAGAGGGAGAGCGAGCGTGCGAGAGAAGAGGAGGAAGAAGGAGGCCCGTTGCTGCCGATCGTCCGCCTAGTCGCCGCCGTCGGGTCCGCTTTGCCCCACCGTTTGCTTGCTGTGTTTTGCATGGATTAGAGGCAAGTAGAGTCCATTTATCTACCCTTTTCTTACTGTGATATGTGTGTGGTGAATGGTAAACTTCGGATGTGGTAGAGGTGAGGAAATTTCGAAGCATTTGGGAGAAGTGCCTTGGCTTTGCATGCTGTTTTCTGGAAAATCAGTCCGACCCTCCATGAGTTCGTGAGCTGTATGCCACTTTTTAGTTGGAATCTCACTTCAACCTCTTGATAAAAGTTGTATAGGATATCTTAAGGGGTAACATACTAAAATTTGAGATGAAACGGACAAGTATTTCTTGGTGAAATGATTTTCCTTTGAAGAAACTAAATCTGGAATTTGTTGTGCTGACCTTTAGTGATATCGTGGACTGTAAAGTAGCCTTTTTGTTGGAATCTCACTTCGACCTCTTGATGAAAGTTGTAGAGGACATCTTGAGGAGTAACATACTAAAATTTGAGATGAAACTGAAAAGTATTTCTTGGTGAAATTATTTTCCTTTCAAGAAACTAAATCTGGAATTTGTTGTGCTGACCTTTAGTGATTTCGTAGACAGTAAAGTAGCTTTTTTGTTGGAATCTCACTTCGACTTCTTATGAAAGTGGTAGAGGACTTCTTGAAGTATAGCATATTAAAAATTGAAAGGAAATTAACACGTATAGGTCGGTGAAACCATCTTTCTTTGAAGAAACTGGATCTGGAAAACGTTACCTTGACCTAGTATGATTTTGTGAATTTTTATAAAATCATCCAGTTGAAATTTGATCTTGTGCCCTCAATGGAAGTTGTAGATGAAATTATGAGGAATAACATACTGAAAATTGAGAATAAATGGACATGTGTATGTCGGTGAGACGAATTTTATTGGAAATGACTTAATCTGGAAAAAAAAGTACCGAGAATAGGAGGAACTAAATCGTATATATCTATTAACCTAGAACGAATTGGATTTATATTTCTTCATGAGATATTTACCCCTAGGTTTTTTCTATAACATATCAAAATTTCAGAATTTTTAGAGTTCGTTTGGGTATTTAATAGAAATTATTTTCGAAACTGTGCAAACTGTAATGCTGAAATTTTGAAAGCTGTGATGCATGGACCGTACTGATTTGTATGAAGCTCATTTGATATGGTATTATTCACAAAATATCTTCCTCTGGATCTTTTTTACATCATGTTAAATTTTCAGAATTTATTGAGATGGTTTACTAATTTTCCAAGAATTTTTACTAAAGAGGTGCATTCTGTTTTACCCGAAAATTGGTTCTATTTTCAAAAACCAATGATCTGCTTTATGAAATGTGATATCGTGGGTGTTATGTGCACTGTATATATGGTGACATTTGGCATATTACATGACATCAAAAATCTGGTTTAGACCCTTGATATTGTTGCATCGAATGCCGTGTTGAAAATGAGACATATATGTGATTATGAATTGTAATAATAATGATACCGTCGGAGGTGTGAGCCGACGATGCCCTGGGAGTGTCGGGATGCCCGGAGTGTGTGTGCCGGATGCCTGGTGGTCCAGTGGTGTAATTCCGGAGGGGAATGCCTGGTGGTATGTCGATACGTAATCCCGAAAGCCCTGGAGGTTTGTGCCGGGGAGATTCCTCGTGATGCTAGTTGGGGTGCGAGATGCCTAGAGATGTGTGCCAGATGCCCGGAGGTGTGTGCCGGAGGTTCCTCGCGATGCCAGGTTGGGTGCGAGCGATATATGAGGGATGCAAACACTGGTCCCTGGGAGAAAGATGAGATCCTTTTGATTATCAAAATGGGAATTGAATCATGCACGTGTGTGTGTGCATATGGCATGGGATATAATCGCCTATGAAAATGAGTTGATACTATATGGCATTGAGAATGCGATCATGAAGGCATAGAATGGATCTCATGGGAATATACACATGATTGTGTGGATGATATGAATCATGCGTATGTATGTGCATATGGCATGGAATGAACCTTATGGAAATATAAGCATGACCGCATGGTGATATATGCATGACTGCATGGAGATATATGCACGATTGCATGGAGATATATGCATGACTGCATGGTGATGTATGCTTGTTTGCATGGATGATATGTGCCTTATTTGTGTACCTTGATTGTTCTGTCTGACGCATTGTGTAGTTTGATGGATCTTTACTGCTGAGTGGTTGTACTCACCCCGTTTGGGGATTAACATTTCAGACTAGACAAGATACCTCTGCTACCACTGCCACCAGTAGATGGATCGAGTGGTTGGATATGACCGTGAGGAGGAGGATAGCTATGGAAAGAACTTTTGGACGCCGACACTGGTCGATGGACCTTAAGTATACGACTGTTGTAAAAGATGTTGGTCATCTTTTGAAGTATAGCCGAGTATAGAAGACTACAGCATTTTGATGTACCGATGAATGATGTCCATCTGGTTTAAGTAAATAAAAGTGTTCGGCTTTTACCTATAAATGTTTAGTTTGTGTGCATCGTTTTCTGAATATAGGAGAGGGAGTTGATGGATGTGCTTCCACCATATAAATTGCACATGGACTGATCTAAAAGATATAAACCCCCAGGATTTATGGATTATAATGAAATTCCTTGGTATCAGAGTATTATATTATCAGGTCAAGTGAAAGGTAAGCGGACTGTGGTGACCCTAACGGTTTGGGGGCCGTCGAGGGGTGCCACATCCTAAAATTTCATAACGATCCCTAGATACACTGCAACCCATGAAAAGGTATTGGAAGCACCATTGGATTATATTATAGTCATCAGACCGACGGATTTCAATTAAACAAGGCCAAAAATTAGATGGACTATTGTTTTGATCAGGAAATGTATCCTATATCTAAGTGTGATCAAGGATTGTACTAAAGGATAATTTGACAAGGAATTTTCTGTCCTTGGCCGTGTACTCTATAAGTTGGATTTTCATCGATTAATGTTGCAATTTTATTTGGCCATGTAAGTATTTGAGATTATAAATTTAAGTGGGGATTAAAGTAGATTATTAAGAGCAAATATGGGCTTATTTAGTATTATTTTTTGGCCATTTAAAGTTTGGACCTTAGGCCCAAAAGTGTTTGGCCCAAAGTGGGCCAAGAGGCTCAGCCCAAGAAGCCCCCAAGGGCCGTCGACCGAGGAGGGGGGGGACCGGATGGGCCTCCTCCATGTGTCTTCAACAAGAAGACACTTGTCTCCTTCTTGGACACAAGTGCCCTTCCATGCAAAATTAAAATCAAAGACAAGCTTTTAATCAACCAAAAAGGAAAGGGGAGGGGGCAGATTGAGCGAGGCACCGAGAGAGAGAGAGAGAGAGAGAGAGAGTGTGTGTGTGTGAAGTCAAGAGAGGAGGAAGAAGACCGGCCGCCGTGCATACGCCTAGCCGCCGCCGTCGATCGAGCTCGCCGCCTAGCCTCGCCGTTGTGCTTGCTGTGATTTTCATTGGATTTAAGGCAAGTAGAGTCCATTGATCTACACTTTGCTTGCTGTGATTGTGTGTGATGTATGGTGAATTTCGGATGTGGTGGAGGTGAGAATTTTCGAAGTTATGGGAGTAGTGCCTTAGTCTAGTAATCTGTTTTCTGGAAAAACAGTCCGACCTTTGGTGATTTCGTGAGCTGCATGCAATTTTCTAGTTGTAATATCACTTTGACTTCTTGATGAAAGTTGTAGAGGACTTCTTGAAGTTTAACATGTCAAAATTTGAGGGGAAACGGACAAGTATTTGATGGTGAAACCATTTTTCTTCAGAGATGCTAGATCTGGAAACTGTTATGTTGATCCCTTGCGATTCTGTGAATTTTGTAAAATTATCCAGTCCGAATTTGATCTTGTGTCCTTGATAATAATTTTATATGACATCTTGAGGAACAACATGCTGAAATTTTAGAATAAACAGACAAGTATTGATCGGGGAAATTATTTTTCTTTGAAAGGGTTAAATCTGGAGATTGAGCCGAGGGTTAGGGTGAGTTGTAATAATCATATCTTTTAATACGGAATGAATTAGACTTATATTTATTCATGGGACTTTTACCTCTAGGTCTCAAATATAACATATTAAAATCTCAGAATTTTCAGAGTTCATTTAAGGACTTAATCGAAATTATTTCCGAAACTGTGCAAAAGTGGTGTTGGAATTTCTTTTGCTGTGATGTATGGACCTATGTGATTGATGTGAAATGTTCTTGACATGGTTTTCTTCATGAAATATCTTTCTCTAGGTCCTGTTCACATCATGTTAAATTTTCAGAATTTATTAATATCATTTACTAATTTTTCCAGAATTATATTTAAAGGAATGCATTCTGTTTTATTCAAAAATTGTCTTATTTTTAAGAACAAATAAATTTACTCTATGGGATGTAGTATTCCGAGTTGCTATCTATGTAGCATGTGTGGTGACAATTATGCATTTCACATGACATGTAAAAATTAAATGAAATTTAGGCACTATTGCATCAAATGGCATTTTTGCAAAGTGAGATATACCCATGTGAAATGATAATGATGATACCGTCGGACGGCTAAGTCGACGATGCCCGGAGGTGTGTGCCGAATATTCTCGGGAGTTTCGAGATGCCCAGAGGTGTGTGCCGGATGCCCGGAAGTGTGTGCCAGATGTCCTTGGGAGTTTCGAGATGCCCGGAGGTATGTGCCGAATGCCTGGAGGTGTGTGCCGGAGGTTCCTTGCGATGCCAGGTTGGGTGCGAGCGATATGAGGGATGCAAACACTGGTCCCTGGAAGAACAATGAGATCCTTTGAAAAATCAAGATGGAAATTGAATCATGTGCATGTGTGTACATGGCCTGGTGTATAAATTGTCTTTGAATTTGAATTGGTATTACATGATTTTTGGAAGTGTGATCACCAAGGCATTGAATGGATCTCATGGAGATGTATGCATGACTGCATGGAGATATATGCATGACTGCATGGTGATGTATGCTTGAGTGCATGAATGATATGTGCTTTGCTTGTGATGCCTTGGTTGTCTTATTTGTTGCATTTTGTAGTTTGATGGATCTTTACTGCTGAGTGGTTGTACTCACCCCTTTTGGGGACTAACATTTCAAATTGAGAGAAATGCCTCTGCTACCCGTTTCACAAGGCACTTTTTACGGCATCCCGGTAGATGTCAAGTGCTCATGCTCGGAGCACATTCATGTTAGTATCTGGGGTCTGGTATTTGTATGCGTACGAGTCCTCGTCATGTATGATGTGGGTCTACCTGGAGGCCACGTGGTGCAAGAGTTTTTGTCCATGCACGTTCGCCGTGACGGGATTATGATGGGGATGCTGCCGCCGCCGCCAACCGATGGACTGGGCTAAGTGTGATCGATCGTGAGTGAAGGGTAGCTGAGGAAGCCTTTTTTTTTTACTGCCGGCACTATCGATGGACTGAAGCTTATGACTGTTGTGGAGTTGGACGCTTTTGGTTACAATCAAGAACTCGCTATATGCTTGGATTAGCATAACGCAACACCCTAACCATATATTAGTAAGTTCTACTTATAATTTTCTAAGTCGGCGGCCTTGAATTGGCAATGACGACAAGCACGGTGACAAGGGTGGCAACAAGAATTCCTAAGGAAGAGGGACCGAACTTTGATAGGAAGAGAGGGAGAGGAGATGGTGTGTTGTGGGAATGAGGGAGGGATGTCCTTCCCCTATTTATAGGCAATCCTAACTTGTTCTCCAAGCCTTAAAAGTTAAGACTTTCTCTTTAAGTCAAGAAGCATTAAATGCAAGGTAACTTGGTCACCAAGTCTCAAGGTAGGATAGGACTTTAGCTTGATAGCTTGGGACACCTCAACATGGCATTTAAGGACTTGAGTTCAAGCTTGGGCGTGACTCACACCTTTTGGGTAAGAAAAACAATTTTGAACAATTTCCGAAATTAGTGTCTTTACCTTATCAAACGGAATCGAAAAATTATGAAATCTTAATATGTTGTAGAGAATATCTTAAATAAAAATTTTCGTGCGAGAAGCCAAGTCCAATTCGTGCTATGGAAAGAGCAACAATTCACTGAACACAACCCAAAAATTCGTCCGTCGAGCAGATTCAACGATCGGAGAGAGAGACTCATTTCAAAGTCCAAATTTTCACAAAAATCTTTGAAATTTTTATATAATGTAGAAATGGATTTCCTTTAAAAGTTTCATGAAGGAATAATGGTTAAATTTGAAATGGAAAATTTTATAAAAATTCGAGAAGGAAACCTGGTCACCATTTTCACTTCACGGGACAGGTTCTAGATGGTAAATGATTAGGCCTTTTTCCTAACCATTTGACCTCAGAAAAATATGAAATTTAAATATGTTGTAGATCAAGATGTTTTTAACAGATTTTGTTAATGAAGTTTCTTTAAATTCGTACCACAAAAATCTATGTAAAATTGGAAAATAGCAAAGGTCTAGTAATTTCGAAAATCAAAGGTGGCAATCTTAGTTGGAAAAATGAGGCGTCCCACCTAGTCAAGAAGCATTAATTGTTGGGCATCCTTATCTTTCAAGTTTCCAATTAGATCTTAGGTTAGCTTGGACACTTCATCTTGGCATTAAATAACTAGAAGCCAAATGTATTCAATTCACTCTTATCTTGTCCAAGAAGGCTTGACTTGCTTGCTCCTTCTTTCAATGGGCGTGTAGTCCCTTTCTTGGCCTCCAAGATCTCCTACTTAGTTTAGGGTTATAACTAGGCTAGGCTATAGGGACACATATTCCTTAGTAGCCCACACTTCATTGAATATGTTCACACGTGTTCACATTTGTTCACACTTAGTTTCTAAGACCTAAATGTGAACCCTAAGTGTCAACCCTCCTAATTAGGCTTAGGTGTCCTCCTTATTAATGAGCCAAAGTCCAAGCTTAAAACTTATCTTCCAAGGCAAGAGCCTTTCATGCCAAGTGTCCACCCTTAGTCAATGTGCACTAATTAAATACAAGCCAAAGGCATTAAATGCACTTTAGGAAAATATCTAAGTTTTGAAGGCCTTGTCATTGGATAGGGATTAATCGAGTTTCATCGCGACCGACAACCTTATTAGGCCCGAGGTTCAAGCCTAAGCTATGCCCAAATAAAGCCCAGCGCAACCCGGCTTAATTGGCCAAACTGAGTTCGAAATCCCTTTTATTGAGAAAAGGGGGCAACTGGGTTTACTGGCTAGGTCTTGGCCCGGTCGGTCGGTCCTCTAACCGATTTATGGGCTAGCCCATAACTCAATTCTACTTGGCCAGTCCTGTGGTCAATCCTTGGGCCAATCGACTAGTCATGTAGCCGATCTTGTGACTAGTCCAAGGTTCTACACCACAAGTCTTGATTAGTCCAAAATTGAACCACGTTGAGTTTATTCAATCCATGGTGGATTATTAGTTGTCATATAAACGTGTGGAATTAATTGATTCGTATCAACTTATGGTCGCATGGGATCGGTTCATGGTTGTCCATGACCAGCATAACGACGGGGCAGAATCACTCACGACCGGTACGATGACCAGACGAAATCGAGCCATGACTGTCTATCGATCCAAGATGGTACGTGATCGTCCCACGACCGATCTTTATGATCTAATAATCTTTCCATGGTCGAACAATCTAGGACCAATCCCTTGGTTGCCAATTCCCGAACGGGCTAATCAACTCATGACCAACGCTCGGGTCGGCTCATGGCCTAGTCTCACCCTTGACGTACCAGGCTTTGGCCCACTAGTCGGGGCCAAAAGGAGGGTTGAAATCGAGGATGTTACAAAGGGTTTGTGGGAAAGTAGCAATTATTAGGTTCAGCGAAGTGATTGACTTGACTCAAACATCAAGCCAAGGTAAAGATTGTTATAATATGTCTTAAATGTGAAGCCGTGTAAGAAACGCGATCTAATAGTTCGCGAAAATGCGGCCTGATGTGCAACTCTTGGATGCGACGTGCTAAAAGGGTCTAGGACTCATTTTCCTAACAAAACAAGAAAATCACTTTCCTCGTTCGATTTAGAAGTCGGTCACGAGGTTTCCGAATCTAGTTGGAAATATATATTAATATTCAATCTTGGGTTTTGGTCTTCATGCGGCTGGTACATAGTGGGGTAGTTTTTTTGCTCGGGCAATACTTGGGCACTAAAGGTACGGCTTATTCGGGAATTACACCCTCAAGCAATCCGAGGGTGTTGGAGACGATTAAATCTTGTGAGTTAAATTTTATATACTACCTTGTGGGATTGAGAGAGATCATTTTGTGAGTAATATCGATGGCTAAACTTCTTGCGAGTAATTTGGTAAAATTAGGGGTTGGGAAATAGTGCGAGTATTTGAGTTGACTCGATTGTAGTTATAATTTTCATTGTATCGCTTGATTTATGATGAAATTATGTGTTCCTCTCTTCGTGGAGTAAGTCACATCGAGCGAACATTATAAATTTAGTGTCTAATTTATTTTCTTTTTCTGTTTATTTTATTGTTCGATTGCGTATTTTTCTCAATACCTTGCTCTTATAGTAAATTCGGCTTAGTCGTACAAGAAGAAAGGTTTCCTAAATCAAACCAAGGTTCATCAGTTTGGTTTTGGTTGGGGAGTAAAAAGAATAAACCAATTGGTTTGGCTTAGTTATGGTTTACTTTTCTCCATTTCAACCAGAACGCTGTTAAAGAGCCATGGACATTTCAGCATTTATACGAGATTCTCTATTTTTTACATAAAAAATTTGATTTCTATTAGAGGTACAACATTAAACTTGAGACATGAATGTCAAACCAGTGCAATTTGGATGTAATTTGTGCAAGCTTCCTTCATTTGGTTCGAAGAAGTGCACAGAATCACAGGACATTAGAGATATTGAATAACTAGAGTTTCCAGGAAAGGACATTAAAAAATGTGCGGTCAGAGCAAATGGCACATCTATTACATTAAGAAATGAAACAAAGGTGTAAATAAAGTGAGATTTACAATGGAATTTGCATGTGGGAGCCTCATCTTTTCCTGACTTGGCAACTGTCCGTCAGTCCACCGAAGTATGAGTGGTGCCCCCATCTATTTGGAATTGTTCGCTCAAGCCAAGATGTACCATCAATAACCAAACTAAGGTGACAAGTTCTCCTCCTTGGCTAAGTTGTTGAGCATGCATGTTCGGTCGGCAATGGATTGCAGCATGCGCAAGCAATTCCACCCATACTTCACTCACGATCACCCATTTGGTCTCCTCAAATTTCCCCAGCTCTTTTGCAAGAATGCACGCATCAAACAACACAGATTTGCTTTTGTCCCCTTTCACATCAGCAGGCTTCGCTTTTATAGGAACAGAAAGGAGACTTTCGCAGGCATATTTGTTCGATTTGTTCTCATCAGAGAGTTTTTCATCGAAGAACCTGTCTGTCTCTGCACAAGTGTCTTGGAACCTTATTTGG
Source organism: Eucalyptus curtisii (assembly GCA_017140595.1). Taxonomy (NCBI): domain Eukaryota; kingdom Viridiplantae; phylum Streptophyta; class Magnoliopsida; order Myrtales; family Myrtaceae; genus Eucalyptus; species Eucalyptus curtisii. Next base: position 50,588 of record JADGSD010000012.1, on the reverse strand, counting down.
CCAATCCCAGCCACTACAGACATCATGCCAGGTTGTTTTATCATAAGATAAAGCATGTAATCTGACAAGACCTTACTGATTTCTCGATCGTCGCTTGTATTTTCATCATTAAGGGTGTCGGTGTTGTAACAGAGTTCGGTGGCAATGTGCCACAGTAAAAGGCTCTCACCATAATCGACATCACAGACAGCTGGAAGCAAGTCTTTGCAATCTTGCCTTGTTTTAGTATTCTCTAGAGCCCATTTGCCTCGAGCAGCACACATCTCTTTTATGCTTTGCAAGTCAACTGCAAATGATGCCTTCCGTTTCAGCTCATTAAAAATCAGTTCACCTAATTTTTCACTGTATTCTTTTACTCGTCCAGACTTCAAGCATCAAACAATTCTCCTAGAGGGATGAGTCTTAGGAGTTCCTCAATCCCTTTTGGGCACTGTCTCAGCTGAGCATCTGTCAGTTTCTCAATCCATTTTGGCCACCTTTTTAGCCGAGAATCTATCAAATTGTACTGGGAGATAGATTTAGACCATCTATCACTTAGTATATGCAATGCAAATGGTGAACTTTCAGATTTGAATTTGAGGATGAACTCGATGAAGATGCTTCCTTGAAACAAACTCCTACGATGTTTCTCAGATGTCCCTATTTTTGCAATTGTCCAGTCAGAGCATATAATCAGACCATAGATTACACTTTCCAGGCCAAAAGCTCCAAGGAGCAAGGTGTATGTAATCCGTACATCATATTCGTGAAAACCATGCTTGTTCAGGACATAGAAACATGCAAAAGCAGCAACAATGCAGCCAAATGTGATAGCTCGGAAAATGTACCCTGATAGACAGTGAACAATGGCAGCTTTGGTGTAAAGAAGATCATAAAAGAAGTTGAGCTCAGCCTCAATGACCCGAAAAGCATCCTTTGCAGTTCTGTTGCTGAAAAATTGCATGCTATCGTCACGTACATGGAAGCTGAAGATGAGATCCACAAAGAGGCCTTGGAAAATTTTGAAGTAAAAATATGCCTCTTTTATCACTGTTCTGTCGTCCAAAATTTTTTCACCTTCCGTTCTGACATGAGGGGAATGATGTTGGGCCGTCGGCAACGGGGCTTTTAAAGGCTGGATATCAGCTTCCTCCTGAGCAATATAATCTTCCATGATATTGGCATAGTTCGGCCCAGGATCAGGAGATGGGAGCAAGGAACCACGTAATATACGGAAGCTTGCAAGATACAGAGCACGTGTTCGCCCTATATATTTATTGCTTGCTCCAATAAACATGAGGATGGTTGGGACAATTAGCTTGTTACTGGGGAGGGATCGGTAAATCACCAAGCATGCAATGGCTAGATGTAATAAGAGACTAAGCAAGTGCCTACCCCATAGCTCATTATCCTCGAGGGCGACAGCAGTTATGGTGTCTGGTCCCCCGAGGTGTAGCAGAAGAAATGGAGCCCAAAAAGCCAAAAGGTCACCGGATACATCAACCTGGGAGTCTGAAGTATCCCCATTAATTTGGGCTTTGGATATGAGTCCAAAGGCATATACAGCGACCCAGTCAGCCACCAAGTAAGCTGACCACAAGAGAGTCGAGATCCACCAGCTTGACCGCCTCTTTCGAATGGGTGCAAAAACGATGAGAAAGAATTGCAGAGATAGGCTCGTAAGGATCGCCCCTCGGAGATTGATTTTCATCCATAACTGCTGGACTTCAGCAAAAATTTTCATATTTTCCATTTGATCCTCACTCTCTCAACAGATCCTGGAAGGAAATGCTTATTCGGCATAAGTATGACAGAAAGGCAACAATGATTGCATAAATATGCAAAACGGAGAACACAACAACAGAAAGGTGACTACCGAGGGCAGAGAGTATAATACAAGCATATGGTGGTTATTGATGTATGAACATATCTCCTTTACTTTTCAAATAGGATGACGTCGAGCATCGTTAAAAGTATGACATTATTATGACATCAAACATGAATTATTTACAAAATAGGAGTCATGTTACCATTAAATAAATAAAAATAATAAAGGAAAAGCAGAGGTGACATTACTTAGCGGGGAGAACATTGCAAATCGCGTTCATTAGATAAGATGGGCATGAAAAGTAAAAAGAAAACAAAAAAAAGGTAAGATGGGAAAATTATTTTATTTTCTTTCTGCAAGGAAACTAGCACACACTTTGCCCGTAAAAAAAAAATACAATTAAATCTATAAATTCAGAAATAGACGTGTCCTTTTATAAAAAAAAAAAAAAAAAAAAAAAAAAAAAAAAAAAAAAAAAGGGTACTTAGGGGACATAGACTTAATTTTTGTAAAATAAGAGAGATTCCAATTGGCGAAAGTAAGAAAAGTTTATATTATAGAAAAGTGCTAGAGAATTGGGATAATTAAGAAATTCCATGCATCGGTGGAATGTCTTTCACAAGCAGAACCACTTAACTCCACTATCTCACCTATTTTTGTCGACCAGAGTAAATCTAGCAAATCGATTAGAAATTCTTTCCTTTTGACAAAAAAAAAAAAATTCCTCGTAAAAAAAATTAGTGGTTATTTTTAGGTCTTTTGTCAGAATAAAAATATTTTCACGTACACAGTTGGACTTTCTTATTGATTCAAGGAAGATGTAGGCAATTTAATGCACTTCTTTTAGTGATCCAAGACTATTTACAAGTGTCGGCCTTATCATTTCATAGATAAGATTAGCAATCGGAAATTGAAATTGTCATATGTTGAATTGGTTTGAAAGGAAAAAGAACATTTCTGATTAATTTACTGGATTAATTATGGTAAAAAAGAAAAGGGAGGTTCATGGAAGATTTTCCCAGAGGGATATTACGACTTTTTTTTTTCCCGTGAAGTGTCGTATTTTCATATTTCCATCCTAATTTTTATGAGAAAATTGTAAAAAAAATATATATATATATATATTGCAATTGTGTCAATTCAATTCTAAATATTTTTTTTTTACTAATTTAGTCATAAACATTTTGTATTTATGTTAGTTTATTATATCTAGCCAATTTTAGTCGACCAATACGGACGTGGACATTGACTAATGCTGAACGTTTGGCCAATACAAATATGAATAATGTTTTAATAATATTTTTACTTTTTCAATTTTTTTTTATAATTTTCTTTTCTTATTCCTCCTCTTTTTCTCTTCTCCTTTTTTTTTTTCCTCTTTCTTCCTTTGGTGACCGGCCAAAGGCGAGGGTCAGCGAGGTCGCAACCAGTCCATAGCTAGGGAGGCTCGAGCCTCACCCACCCAGCGGGTGGCCTGGGAAAGGCTAAAGGCTAGGCGAGGTTCCACTAGCACATCGCCAAGCTTCCCCAAGGTTGGTGAGGGAAGCATGGGGGAGCCCATGGCTGGCGAGGCTCGACCCTTGCTAGTGGTTGGGCAAGCCTCGCCAACCATGGGCAGGTCACAGCCTCACCGGATCTAATGGGGCATCTCCCAACGCTAAGCGAGCCTTACTGGCCCTTGCCTCTGGCTGGCGGCAATTGGCCAAAGGAAGAAAGAAGAAGGAGAGGAAAAAAGAGAGAGAGAGAGAGAGAAAAAAAAAAAGTCGAAAAAATATTATTAAAAAATTATCTAGTGTCAGCTGACTGATATTCATGTCAGCACCATTTTGCTAAATTTGATTGGATGGAATAAACTGATATAAATGCAAAAAGTTTATGACTGAATTAACAAAAGAAAAGTTTATGACTTAATTGGAATAATTTCACTAAGTTTATGTCGCGAGCTACCTAGGGAAAAGATATAGGTTTAGAATTTTTGCCTAAAATGTAGGCCCGCAACCGTCGATTAGATGCGACTCTCTTAAACTCATACCTCGCGTGACATTTGGGATAATTTAATTGATTATAAGAAAATTTTCTAATGAGGAGTCGCCACTAACCCGTTAAGATTTGCTAGAAACCAAGTTAAACATGAGAGTATATCTCACTTCTTATACAACTAGAAAATTTAGAATGGAGAATTTGGCTACATTAATTGATCAACTAGTATCCTTTCGATACCTAATATTGTTCATTTCAAGCGGTTTGGATCGATTTTAAACTTATCTACTAACATGTGAAGCGATTATACATCAACCATTTAAATATTGAAATAGCAATGCACGAGTGACGACCTAACATTTGCCTTTAAGGATACCTAAATCTTATGGTAAAACTCCAAGAGCTTGTTCAATTTTAAGCACAATTTTTATTATCAAGGATTTCACACATTTTAGTAGAAAACTACTAAAAAAATAATTTTTTAGCTTTTTCCTATTTTTAGAAAAATAAAATTTTTTCTGGAATTTTTTAATATTTTTTTGATAAAAATATTTTTTATTCGAAAATATGGACCCGTGTTCCGGATCCGGATTGGCCCGGGTCTGCTGACATGGATCGTCAGGCCCTCAGCCGGATTGGGCCTGAACTACGGGCCCAGTCTAGCTCAAAATTGAGTCCATCCTAAAAAGAAACCTAAATAAGCTAAGCCTGGCCCAAAACAAAAAAAAAAACGTAATCTATAATTAAACCGGCCCAATGGCCTTGCTTCAGCCCAGATGCGGCCAGCCCGAAGAACAAACAAGCCCCGGTTGGCCAGATCCGCGATCCGGCCCGACTCGGATCCGGGCTGACCGACCCGACTCGCGACTTGCTGCTTCGCAGCAATCTAGCTACGACGGAGGCAGCGCAGCAACAGGGTGCCGCGCCTTCTCAATTCGGCCGAGGCACGACGGCGCCGCCCTGGGCAAGCCGAGCCTAGTGCTCAGCCCTCATCCGACCGGCTGCGCCACCGCGATGGCCACGATGGCCGCCGCTCGTGCCTCGGAATGAAAGAGACCCGCGGCCTCCATGGGTCGCCACTAGGGCGGCTGTGGGTCGAGTGGTGTCAGCTACGCCTGGGACGCTAAAAATCGCAGGAACGCCTCGACTACGCGGGACGGTGCCCGAACGACTTCACCGCGGCTCAGAAAAGGGAAGCAAAACTGGATCTGATTCAAACATTTTACCAAGCAGGTGGAGTGCACCACCAAAACGAGAGATTCCCGGCCCGAACGGGATCGGAACCCGCGTCGGGACTTTTAACACTCCACGTATAAGACACACGGCGACTTAACGGGGAACCGGCGGGGCCGGAATTCGCGTGAGCCGGACGGCCGCTTCGGCGTGTCCAAGAACAGGGCACAAAAAGGGGCTTACCGGGTTCAGCTCGAGGACATCGGCCGAGGAAGGTCGTCGGGCAGGGTCGCGCGTGGCCGAGGTGTCGGTTGAGGCTCTCTCGCTCTCTTTCAGTTGCTCCCCCTCGGACTCTCTCTCTCTCTCTCGCTCGGACCCCTGATTTCTCTCCAAAAAATCCCCCCTTCTCTCTCCGCCTCTCCTTCCTTTAATGGCCACCGGCGCGTATGGCCTTTGTCATGCCACCTGGCGCCTGGCCCCCGACGGACCATAACGCCGCGACGTCTCTGTTCGGCTCCGCTCCTGTTCCGTACCGTCCTTCTCAACCACCGCCCAACGTAAAGGACGAAGGAAAGGAGAAAGAGGGCAAGTGGAGAAGGCCGGGCCAGGGAAATGGAAGAATGGGACAGGCCCAGGCAAGAAGAAAAAGAAAAGAGCTGGGCCGGCCTGGCCTCGACCCGGTCTCATTTTTCATTTCCTTATCTTTTTTCCTTTTTCTTTTTCAATAATAATAATAATAAGATTTAAATAGATCCTATTGCTATTAATCCTAATGCCTGTCTGCGAAGCAATTTAATGAAAATTATTTTTGTTAAGGGTTAAAAATTAATCATTAATTTTCTATACAATTAATAAATGATTAAACAGATCACTAAAATTTAGGTATCAATAATTTATGACTCTTTTGGTAATTTTCTCAATTTTAACCGATTAAATTTTTCAGCAAACATAATAAAGTCTTTCAATTTTCATTTATGGGGCCTTTGAGAAATCTGAGATCACTGTACGTCCATTGCACGCTCCTCCTCCTCCCTTCTCCAATCATTCCGTCCAAATTATCGAAATAGCGCACCACCAAGCAGTTTCGTCGCTTCCCAATTGAAGAATCAATCATGGGCTCAATTGTTGGAGAAGACACCGATTGGAATAGTGTCACAACGAGCTAGACCATCTTAGCTGGCCCTCTCGCCTATTCAATGACCGTCGAATCGCCTCTTGAGTATATGATGCAACTTATAAGCAATCTATTATGAATGTGGAACTCGGTTTATGTACTTCACATTCTCAATGGAAGGTTTGATTTATAGTGGAGCTGAGCTGAGTTGACACAGACTATAAATTTAATTCAACTCGAGTCGAAAAATAAAGACTCGGTCAATTATCTCATGAAATATGAGTCTTGGCTCACTTAAGCCCAAATATGAGCTTGAGCTCACACTCAAGTTTCATAACTTCAATATATTTGATAATTTTTTATGTTTTAAATGTCTTCTAATGACAACAAAATAATACTTTAATTACCATATTAGGCTCAGAAGCTACTTGGATTCAAAAGTTGAACTCAAGCTGAGTCGATTTAATTATCTAGCAGTTCAAACTTGATCGAAATCGAACTGATTAAGCTGACCTTGAGTAGCTGCTAATGGATATATTGAGATCTTGATTGGGTGATTCTTAGGCTGAGGAAACTGCCATTTTGTTTTTGAGTTTGTGTAATAATCCGAATGTTTTATGGTATTAAAGAAAGGTATTGTCCTGTCTTATGGTACAAAATCCGACGATACAGCTCATACTTGATTAGATCTTTAGCTAAGTCGAGCAGTGCTCACTTTACGGTCGCAAAATTTGTTCAGTGATTTGAAATTTATTATAAATTTTAACGGCCCATGCATACGTAGATAGTGTTCTAAGCAGTCCTTTCACGCGCCGTCAGGTTTAGTTGTACATGTGGCTGGATATTATTATCTGCTTAGTTATTGCCTCCGGTTTGCTTGGAGTATTTTCCTGCTCTCAAAATTTGCCAACTCTCAGGACCTTAAAGAGTACAAAGTTTACGGAGATGCTGTTCTCGGAATATATGGAAAGAAACCAACTGTGCGTGATGTGGCGAAGGTATGGATGGAGGAAATGGTTTAACTAGATAATCTCTTCTTTTGTAGTGCTCTAGATGTGATATCCCCGGATTAACTTACCCAAGTTATTGTCCACTTTGGTCCATCCCACATCAAGTCTCGTGATTTTGTCCTTTGGTGAATGGGCAAGCACTTTTTCAGGAAGTCAACCATCCTATTTGTGCTCTAACCTAGGGATATACAAAAGAATTGGGAATTGCCTGGAATTGGACTAGACCGGGATCGGCAGTAGTTCAGCTCCCAATACCAATTTAGTAGAATCGGTGAGTACCAACCCAGTTCCTGGTTCTAGGCATGGAACCAGCCGCCCCCCCACTCAAACTGAAACGATTTACATATGTTTAAAAAAAATTATCTCAATTACTTAATTATTTTGTAGTTTTTTGACCATATATATCTCGTATATTGTAGTTATTGGACATTATTGGCTAATTTTGTCTCTTAAGTATGTAATAGGATTAGCTCTCTACTCTTTTTTTTTTTTTTTTTTTTTTTTCATTTTAATAATCCATTTACTTGCTTTCTCAACAAAAAAAAAATTAATAATAATAAAGAAACGTAAAAGAATGAGAGAACCAATTGGAGTTGTCCATAAATATTGCGGCACCTTGTTGTCACGATATGAAATTAAGAGCCAACGGCTCGTTTTAAGAATAATTAGGTTTCTTCTTAGCCATTCCATGATTAACTTAGGTTGTCGTTGAAAAATATAGATCAAGTGATTAATGTTTTTACTTCTATGGAAGTTATGACTTTGGGTGAAGTACAGCCCAAGTGCCAAAACTTAGCATGAATGGACACTAAAGTGTAAAAAGTTAGGAAAGTGACACATAAGTGCAACTTTTTTTGAAAAGTGGGATACTTAAGTGCAATCTCCGGCGAACCTCATAGGAAATCCTACGTGACAATTTTTTATTATTTTTTTCGTCTACGTGGCTCGCAAGAATGCTGGCGCAACAAGAAAAGACAAAAACGACGTCATTTATGACCGGATTCGAATGTTAATATAAAAAAATTAATTTAAATAAATAATAATAATTATTTTAATTTATTTTATTAAAAAAAAGTGGAGGAGAGGAGGCAGTGGTTGAGGGCTAAGCCCTCGCAACCGCCGCCTCCCCCGACGTCGCCGGAAGGGCGCGACGGAGGGGGAGGCGTCGCCCGGGTCGTCGGCCCTCGGCTAGGGCCCGGCGACCCCGGGCCGACCGCGGCAAGGGCCCACGAGCCCTTACCCGGATCCAGCGAAGGCTCACGGGTCCCCGCCGCCGATTGGCTGGGGGCCGCGACCCCGGCCGACCCTCCCCCACCATTGCCGCCCCTTCCCGGCGGCGAGGGCTTGCGAGCCCTCACCCGGATCTAGGGTCGCCGGTCGGCCGAGGGCCGGCGACCCCGGCCGACCCTCCCCCCGTCGCCGCCCTTTCCCCGACGAGGCGGGGAGGCGGCGAGGGCCGCGAGCCCTCACCCCGATCCCGCAAGGGCTCGCATGCCCTCGCCGCCGGTTGGCCGGGGGTAGGCAACCCCGCCGACCCTCCCCCTCCGTCGCCGCCCCTTCTCGGCGGCGGAGGGGAGGGCTCAACCCTTAGCCGTCCTCCCCCCCCTTTAATATTTGTATTTGTATTTTTAAATGTTTTAAATAAATTTAGTTTTATATTAAATTTAATTAATTTTTATATTAAATTTTTATCACGTCAAAGACAAAACGACGTCGTTTTTGCATTTTTTAGCCACATCAGCGTGCAAAACGACGTCGTTTTACACTTACCTCACCGGAAATTCGCCACGTAAGCATTTTGGCCGGATTGGCATCTAAGTGATCCATTTTACTTCGATTTTGGCACTTAAGGGCCTGTTTGTTTGTGTTCCTCGTTTCTGTTTTTGAACAAAATTCTGTTTTTTTGTTCCGGAACAAAAAAAAACAAACGCGTTTGTTTGCGTTTTTGTTCCAAATCTATTTTTTTGTTCCCGGGAACAAAAAAAGAACAGAAACAAGAAACAAAAAAAACTTGTTTCTCGTTTCTGGAACAACTTTTTGGAACAAATTTTCTCTCTCCACTCTTCTCTTCTTCTTCTTCTTCTTTTCTTCTTCTTTTTTCTTTGGCCGGTCGCCGGCCTCGGCCATGGCCGGCGACCGGCCGTCGGGGCCGGCGACGCGCCGTCCGAGGGCCGGCGACCTCGCCGGAGCGTCGCCGGCCCGGGCGAGGCTCGGCCTCGCCTTGGCTGGGCGAGCCGGGCTCGCCCGATCCGGCGAGGCCGAGCTCGCCCGCCCACGGCGAGGCTCGGCCTCGCCGGCCACCGCCCGCGACGCCGACTGGCGGTGGCCCGGCGACGCCGAGCCTCGCCGGTGGCCGGGCGAGCTCGGCCTCGCCGGATCTGGGCGAGCCCGAGCTCGCCGAGCCTCGAGGCGCGGGCGAGGCCGGGCGAGCTCGGGCTCGCCCGATCCGGCGAGCCCGAGCTCGCCCGGCCCACCGGTGAGGCTCGGCGTTGCCGGGCCACCGCCCGTCGGCGTCGCTCGGCGGTGGCCCGGGAGGCCGAGCCTCGCCGGTGGCCGGGCGAGCTCGGCCTCGCCGGGGGCCGGCGAGCCTCGCCGTGGCCGGGCGAGGCCGCCGGCCCTCGTCGGCGGTCGCCGGCCTCGGCCATGGCCGGCGACCGGCCAAAAGAAGAAAAAAAAAGAAAAAAGAAAAAGAAAGAAAAAATGAAAAATAAAATAAAAATATTAAAAAATTAAAAGAAACAAAAAAAGAACATAAATTTACCAAACATGTTTCTGTTCTTTTTTTATTTCGAGAACATGTTTACCAAACGCGTTTTTTTGTTCAAAAACTGTTCCCGAACGTAAATAGTTTTTTCTATTTCGTTCCCCGGAACAAAAAAAAAACAAAAACACAAACAAACGCACCCTAAGTGTCACTTTCGTAACTTTTGACACTTAAGTGTCCCCCGTGCCACGTTTTAGCACTCCAGGTGTCCGGCACTCTATGACTTTTAACGTAGAGTCTAATTCTCCACACATTTCCAATGTTTGGAAACCCTAAGAGGACCACACAATGACCTTCAAAGTAATTAAGTTTTTGGCTAATGTTGTCTATTCATTCCGCTTTATAATTTTCAATCCTTAATCAAATTCCATGGCTCGCAATTCAACCCGAATATAAAGCCGAATAAGCTTTGCTGCTCTAAATAGAAACTAGTTTCACCATGATGTTAATTGATGAATGCAATTTTATAATAATTGGGGACTGGTTCCATGGACCCTTCTGGGAACCGGACCGGATTGGCAGTCTGGTCCTCGGATGGATCAATGGAACTAACGGGCGGATCTCGATTCCAATTTTTCGAAACTAGTCCTTAGTGGGTGGTTCTCGGATCAAAGGTTGGAACTACCCATCTGGACTATGCTCACCCCTACTCTAATCTAAGCTCGCTTAACTATGGAATTCCAAAGCAAAGCTTGCCCTTACATAAAAAGGCGCATCCATGAATTAATTCCAGTTTTCACATAAATATTTTATAATCGCTCTCTTCATGTTCAGTGTATGGTTCGATTCATTCTTGCCTCATTCGCTATCCTAAAAGCTTGTCAAGAGCCACTCCTTGTTCAGGCCCTTTGGCTTCAGCGACCATTCTCCGCCCTTTTAAAACCAGGTCGTTACTAGGGGTGGATTTTAGTGGCCTTTGCTTTACTATGCGACTATTGGAAAAATTTAAGATCCATTAGTCTAGGCCATATGTAGCTGATGTTTCAGCTATGGGCATTGGAAGGCCACTCATTTGAGCGTGACCTTGGCGAAGAGTAGTCCGGCACCGAGAGGATCCATTAGTCTTGGCCTTTTTGGACTGTTGCCGTGTGTGATAGATCATCTGTTTCTGATTTGGCCGACATGAAGCTTTTTTTCAATAATTTTATTTTTAACATGTCGCATCCTTTGCTTGGTCTTTTACATCCGGAGCCTGGAAATGGTTTGTGGAAGCGGAAAGCTGATGCAGTTTTCCAGCATTTCACCGTATGTTTGTACATTAGGCTATTCGTTTCGATTATATTAGACTTTGTCTCTTTTAGCCTGACCATTTGATTGACTTTAATGTGGTCTTTGGACCTTGTAGACGATGAAGTCTTTCTTTGAGGAGACACTCGATGCAATTCCCGACTCTGTGTTGGACGCTCCTATTGCGGAGGTTCCTCCGGTTCAGAAAACCCTTTTGCTAATGTACAAGATTTGCTGCCTCCTCCATAGAAGGAAAGCTAACAAGAGGTGCTATATGCTTAATCATTCTTCTGTTTGTGCAACAGCTCTCTCAGATATCTTTTAATTCCAAAGTCAATAGGAAAACGAGAGAGATTTGCAACTATTTTGGGAGGTGGTCTTTCTGCCCTGTCATCCCACGTCCCATTTGTGATTAAGTACTATATAATCAAACAAGTGGTCATGGTTATTTTGTCTGAATCACCTGGTATATGCAATTTTCACATTGTTTTTGTTGTTTATGAACTAATCACAGGGTTCTTAAGACAAGTAGTCTCATTTTTACTTCACACTTGCCAAAAAGAGGTGAACATAGTAGCTGCAATCGTGTTTAGTTATTCAGATATTCAGTTGAGAAGTTATTAGGGCAACTGAATTCGCAAGAACCATCGTCTCTTTTGGTTAATTAGAGAAACAAAGAAGTATCATCAAGAAGTTGATAGTGATTTCAAAAACCTCATCACGCTATCTGTGTATTTCTAATCAAATAAAAGATGGAGCTTAATTTAACGCGATTAGATATCAAGGCTAGTCAAGAGGGACTTGGGTGTTTGTGTTGAGGCACTAGTTAGATGTTGTTTTTAAGCTCGGACAGTTGAGAACGTTTATTAAAAAAAAAAGGAGACTGATAAGATAATCAAATATGTGCAAACTTACAGGAGTGGCATGGAAGTTTGCTCAAAGCTATTAAATGGATTATGTATGAAAGAGGGCATAATGAGGCATTGCACTAGTGTTAGTGAACTACCGTAGGCTGCAGAGTTGATAAGTTGAACTTTACTAAACACCCCCATAAAATCCTTTCTAGTGTTAGTATGGTAAGAAATTCCTAGCAGAATGTGGTTAGTACGGCAAGCTAGATCCCCTTCGACTATCATTAGGTGTTGAACCCCCAAAGAAGTGTCGTCAAGTAAAGTTGTTGATTATTTTGTTATTAAAATATTTGGTACCCATGTTATTTTGGAGTGACTTATGCTAAACTCAATGGGAGGACAAGAAAGTGCAATTTCTAAGCTATATACAAGTTGAGCGGGGCTATCAATTGTGGTGCTCCAAATTAAATTTACGTATTATTAGTAGAGAAGATATACTTGATAAGTCTCCAAAACTTTTGGATATGAGTGATTGTGACGGTGTTTATACAAATCTAAACAATTTTCAGCTCAAGATAAAGTTGCAACTAGGAACTCCTGAGATAAAGGGTACTTGTGTTATAATTGACACAGACGGCAAGGCTTCACTCGTGGAGCCAATGGAGATTACAGCTGCTAAGTTTGATAAGGTCCAACTTCAATTTTTGACTGCTATTGATGCAACAGGGATTGTGTCTGCAAATTCTTGTGTAGCAGTTAATGCTGCAGGTGAAGTTGGTGTCTTGATAAATTCCACAATTATGATGAAATTCAAGTGCAGCTTGGACTTTGAAGATCTCTATGGTGGTTGGGCGCATAATTCGTGGAAAAGCAGCAGTTATCAAGTTAAGCAAAGCGATGGTGTCGCGACCTATTTTTTGGGTGCACCACTTAAAACTAGGTTAATGGACTGCTAAGTCTTTAAACTTAGCTCGGGCTCTCCCAAACCCATACCAATTCGCGACTTAAGGTTCAAACATTTAGCATGCAAAAGGTTAGGAGTCGCCACTAATCGGTTTACGGTAGGTTGATTAGACACCTAAGTAAAATAGCGGGAGAGCTATTTTATTCCTACGAACCAGAGATTTTTGGGTACGGGGACTTGGTTACACTAGATTCCTCTAATGCCTTTTCGGTAACATTTCTTTTTTATTTTTTTAAAAAAATGTTTTTGCAAGCAACTTGGATTTATTTTAACCTAAATTATTACCATGCAAATATGGTGACCACACGAGTGCTCAACCATTGTTAAACATTCAATAAATAAAATAAATTGCATCACACAAAACAAATGATTTTTTTTTTTTTGGATTTTCTTTGAAATTAGAATTCTTTTATAAAAATGCATTTTTTAACTAAATGACTTAATCTTATTAATATGCAAATTCTAATTAAATGGGCCTATTATGCAAACTAGTTATTATGCACCTCATGACCTAACTTAACTAATGACAAATTCTGATTAAATGATCCTATTATGCAAATTAGTTAACATGCACCTAGTATTTTTTATTTATTTATTTAAATTCGGAATTAATAAACACCCTATTTAAACTATCTAAATAGGGATAATTTTCTAATTTATTCTAGGGATTAATTTGACTTAAACCCTATCCTATCTTAGAAAAACTATTTAAAAAAAAATAAGATTTAAGATGTGCGAACATCATCTAAAACCCTATTTAAAAAGAAATTATTTAGGTCCAACCCTAACTTATTTCTAAAAATGCAATCCTAAAAAAAAATTCTAATTTATTAAACCTACATGTCTGATTTACTAAACCTATATGCTCATGCAGAATTTTGATTTTTTTTTATTTTCTGAGTTTTAGTATTTTTAAAAGATAAGTAATTATTAAATAAATATTAAATCTAAACTATCAACAAAATAAAGGATTAAAATAATAGAAAAAATAACCCGTTGTCTCACAGTCAAATTAACTATTATCCTAACCTTAATTATCACGACACTCAAAATAATTAAAAATCTGATCCGAAGTCTTATGGATCAAATTAATAATTATAATGATTTAACAATTAAAATTCTACCAAAAAAAAAAAAAATTAATATAATTAAAAAAATGATCCGAGATCTCACGGATCAAATTAATAATTACAGTAATTTTGAGTAAAACCCCGTGAAGAATACCTAGAAAATTCATTAAATGAAAATCACCTCCCGTACAATGATATTGAAACTTAAAAGATAAAAATAAAATAAAGTAACATAAAATATAGGAAAAATAAAAGTGAAAATAAAAATAAGCTACTGAATGGAGAGGACAGCGGCGTTGACAGGGTAAGCGCAAGCTGAACCAGCAATGCGATGGGCGAGTAGGTCGCAGGCGGGGGCGAGGCGAGCGTCGACGGACGGCGAGCAAAGCGACAAGGAGTGCTGCAGGCGTTGGCGGGGCAGCAGTGGCGTGCGGCTCGAGCTCGGAGAAGCGGCGAAGGCGGTGTCCGCGACGGCTGAAGGTGGAGGTGCGCGAGTGGATTGCGGCAAGTTGCGAGCGTTGCAGCGGATCGCAGGTCGACGGGTAAGCTCGCGGCGTCTGGCGGAGCAAAGGCCGAGGTCCTGGTTTGATGTCTTCTAGGCAGTGATTGAGGCAAGCGGCGCTCGGCAAAGGCGGCGTTTGCAGCGACGAAGGCGAGCAAACAGAAGCGACGCGGTGGTGCTGGCTTGAGCGGATACGCAGTGGCGCGGCCGGGTGTGCCGGGTCGTGGCGCGCAGCGCGGCCGTCGTGGAGCAGAGGCGTGGAGGTGTTGCTATGGGTTTGCTGAAAGGAAGCGAGGCAGACGCAGCGACGATCGGAGCAGCAAGAGCGGCAGAGGTGGAGCGGGCTGAGGCGCAGGTTGCTGCAGGTGCTCGGGTAGGCAATGAGCGGCGCTCGAAGAGGGCGCGTCAGCAACAGGCGGAAGGAGCACTACACTCGGAAGTGGATGCGGGGCGGAGCGACAAGAATCCGAGCCGCAGGGACGCCGGGGCGAGGTGTAGGCGCGGCGTCAGCGAGCGGCCACCGGCGGGTGTTCTGCGGCGTCGATGCCCGGGATAGGGGTGTTGCTACAAGCGGACGGCCGGTGGTGTCTCGGCGGGGAGCGGCGGTGGCCGGGGCGAGGACGGGAGGCGGAGGTGAGGCGGAGCTGGCAGGTGTCTGCGGATGGAGGCCGGCAGGGGACAAGGCTGCCTGAAGAAGACGACACCGTAGCTTTTTTTTTTTTTTTCAATTTCTCTCTCTCTCTCTCTCTCTCTCTCTCTCTCTCTCTCACTTGTCCACTCGCATATCCTCGCTCCGAGCACTTTCTACTGACTTGACTTTTCTTCTTTCTTTCACGATTTTTTTCTTTTTTTTTCGAATTCTCCTCTCCCTTTGCACGAATTCTCTTGAATTTTTTTAAATTTTTTTCCCCGTCATCTTGGAAAAATGCATCATTCTTTTATAGTGGTTCGATACGGCTGTTTTGTATGGCATTTTTCAAGTTTCCATCTCTTGTCACATTAAATCAAATTTGTAAATTGGAGCATGATTTCGCAATCAACTCGATTCTGCTCAGATTTCTTCTATTTTGCAAAAGTTCTTACCCCTTATTCACTTGATTTTTAAATTGCTTCCGCAGCTTAACAAAATCCGAATTTCAAATTTCCATGCATAATCAATCAAATCAATTTCCCTATCTTTTTTTTATTTTTTATTTTTTCCTTTTATTTGTTTTGATCCAATTTTTATTTTCCTTATTTTCCTAGATTTGCCAAAATTAGGTGTCAATAGCTGCCCCTCTTTGAAGGTGAGCTCGAAGAGGTTGCCTTCAAAGACAAGTTGAGACCTAAATTGTGATCATGCACAGGTACTGAATGACCCTTTTTGTTTGGAAAATGAATTCCATTTTTTGAATGCAACTATATGATGCATGGAAACGCTAATGCAAATGATAAGTGAACTTACCTGGAATAACTTACCTTCAAGGAGGGTAGAGTAATTCGAGATAATTGGTGTTACTTGTCTAGGACCCGTACCATTCTACGGTCGCCTAAAATAGTAACCTGACTTTTCAAAGGGACTGCTTTCCCCAGACCCGTACCATTCTACAAATAAGCCCGCATGACGGTGCTTGGTTGTGTCTAGGACTCGTACCATTCTACGATCACCTAAATGGGGATTTATTTTCCAGGACCCGTACCATTCTACGGTCGCCTGAATGAGGAAATAGGTGTTGTCTAGGACCTGTACCATTTTACGGTCGCCTAAACGGAGATTCACTTCCGGGACTTGTACCATTCTACGGTCGCCTGAGTAGGTGTCGTCTAGGACCCGTACCATTCTACGGTCGCCTGAATAGGTGTTGTCTAGGACCCGTACCATTCTACGGTCGCCTAAACTGAAATAAATTTTCCAGGACCTGTACCATTCTGTGGTTGCCTAAATAGGTGTGAATCTAGGAAAAATCTTTGGGGGGCGACTCCATCGAGCGCTAGTGCTTGAAAATGAATACCTGTACAATGACAAGTATTTAAGGTATGGATAGAGATATACTTACCTGGTGGCATCTCTAATCCTTAGAGATATGTCTCCCAAATTAATGAGGTGATTCTGGGTTGCGGAAGCACACCATGTCGATTAAGGGGAACTTCGAGCTACGGAAGCACGTCAATTTGATAGGGGGACTCTGGGCTACAGAAGCATGCCAGGTCATATCAAAGGACACCGGGCTATGGAAGCACACCGAGTCAACAAATAGGGACATCGGGTTATGGAAGCATGCCGAATCGATGAAATGGACTTTGGGCTACGAAAGCACACCAGGTCAATATAAAGAACACCGGGCTACGGAAGCACGTCGGGTCGATATAAGGGACTCTGGGCTATGAAAGCACGCCAGGTCAATATAAAGGACACCGGGCTACAAAAGCATGCTGGGTCGATGAAAGGGACTCTAGGCTACAAAAGCACGCTAGGTCAATATAAAGGACACCGGGCTATGGAAGCACGCCGGGTCAATAAATAGGGACTCGGGCTACGAAAGCACGCCAGTCAATATAAAGGATACCGGGCTATGGAAGCACGCCGGTCAATAAATAGGGACATCGGGCTATGGAAGCATGCCGAGTCGATGAAACGGACTCTAGGCTATGAAAGCACGCTAGGTCAATATAAAGGACACCGGGCTACGGAAGCACGCCAGGTCGATAAATAGGGACTCTGGGCTATGAAAGCACGCAAGGTCAATATAAAGGACACCGGGCTACAGAAGCACGTCGGGTCGATAAAATAAACGCTAGGCTACAAAAGCACTCCAGGTCAATATAAAGGGACAGCTTGACCGAGTCAAGTGTCGTGAATACCCGCACAATGACAAGTATTAGAGTATGGGTGGAGATATACTTACCTGGTGATATCTCTGATTCTTGGGGATATGTTTCTTGGAATTTAGATATCTTGTGGAGGTCTTTCACCTCCTGGTAAAATTTTGGAACATCAAGGTGGACCTTGAATGTTCGTGATGATTCCTCATCTCCTAATATCATGAGGCATTCTGAAAGGAACTTGAATGTTAAGGGCTCTTGGGTCTTTGAGAAAACATTATCTGTCAGACATGATTAGCACAAAAGTGCATTCACCAAAGAAATAAACAATTAATGCTATTCGGAACGCACACTTCAAAATCCACTCAAGTCTTTGTCAATTCAATCAAGGTTTATGCATAATGACCTTTACATCACCCAAATTTCCACTAGAGAGAATTACTGTTCAAGATAATTTTCACTCATGACATGGATTTCTTAAGAATACTAAATAAGAGACTTTCGGTTACAAATGACTTTCACTCACTCTCATTTAAAAGAAAATTACTCCATCTCACCATATCGACAGGGGTCCGAGTATTCTCGCAAGCGGTACGACCTTACCAATATGAGAGGTCTTTAACATGGACCATATTATGGGCTTAGTCAACGGCTTAACAAAGGGGCTTTTTGAGTCAAGGCTATTGGAAGAACAACTTCGCAATCATCTCCGGGTTTACAAGTCAAGAATCCTGCAAGATGAGAAAGAAATAATCTTGCTCGCACTTCTTCGAGCGATGCTTATAAATATATGAACCCCTATGTTAATTCAAGTGCCCTAATCTGAAGAGACTTTGTAAGGGACGTAACATAGGCTAGGTTCATGGGTTGAGAAACGAAATGATCAGTAGGCTCAAAAATGTGTATAAGGGTCAAAGCTGATGATCATGTAGGCATTGTCACTGGTGTTCTCTTCCGTCAGGAATGCGCCATTGATCTTGACTCTTTGAGTACTGCTCCATTGAGATACAACCTTTTGCAACTGATAGTCACTTATCATGACTCTTTCTTTTTCATTTTCACTGGCCTTGTTTCTAATAGGCACATGACTTTTTCATGCCCTTAGTTTTCATGCATTTTTTTCACATTTTTTCATGGGCATTGGCCTTGCTTTTACCAGGCACACTGCTTTTTCATGCCCCCTTAGTTCTATTTTGATTTCAATTCTTGCGCACAGTGCATGCGTCAAGGAATTACACTCTGAATGATACTTGGACTTTCAAGGGTCTTCATCTGTTTTTTGCCTTGCCCCTAGTGTGGGGATGATCACCAACTGGGTTTAAAGAAATGAAATTGCAGGCTCAAGTGGGCTATGCAAAAAATGCTCTTCGTCATCCTAAGGCACTTAAATTAACATATGAATTCAATGTAATAGCACGACTTAAAGATTGATGCAAGTGAGAACAAGAAAATATCAATTCATTTTCCTCACCTCATGATGCCATTTTATCTCCCAGTTGCCCCGATGTGGGGGTGATTCTTGACAGGGGTAATTTGAAAAGAATATCCATAAGTGTATGGGCTCAAAAGGGTTAAGTAATGGATCACATGTAGTGTTTAGGATAGAGAAATAAATTGCCTCTCACCATTTCGGCTGCCGTACCTTTTGCGAGAGAACTCTTTACCTTGTGTATATGAACCTTCCTACACTCATCTCACAAGTGTATGAGTAAGGGACTGTGTATAGGGTAAGGTTTGCCTTTCATCATCCCAACTCGTCTCATTTAGTATGATTAATCAATTCCACATCATTCATTAAATTAGTCTATCTTGATGTTCTTTAGTGGAATCGGTAAATAAAACATTTAAGAGTCATCATGCAAAATCTCTTTTTTAAAAAAAAAAAAAAAAGAGCTCAACAGCTTTAGGCATGAAAAATTGTCAACTTCAAAACAAACAATTTTCCACACTGCAAAATGGTTTAAGCATTCATTCAAGGATTCCTCTACAATAGGGTTGCCTCAGCAGTTGATGTCTTTGGATTGTCCCTATCATTCAATCCACTTTTGCCCCAAAATCTGTCATGCCCCTAATATGTTACATTAACTCTTTAGAAATGTGTCATTGACAGTTGGGCCAATTGCAACCTAGTGCGCCTTTTTCAGATGCTTTCTCATCAAACCGAAAAAGTGATGCTCTGAAACATGAAGTAAATGAGTTATAAAATTAAATAGGCCTATCCTAATGCATGCTTTTGAAAATGGCTTCAAAAATGATTTTTTTTTTAGATTTTTTTTGTATGAGGAAGCATGAAGAAACACAATCCTTAGAATTCTCCTCGGATGATATTTTCTTTTCATTGTTGGATATCGTCACCGGGCTTATTTGGTGTGCCTCATCATGCCCTCAAAATTGGAAATAGAAAATTCCTTTCTGTTCCATTTAAAAATTCATTTCGGTATTTTCACTGTAGACCCCGGCATGCAAAAACAACATGGATAAATGGCAACCAAAAGCATCACTCCTGTCCTAATTAATATTTTGGAGATTTTGTCCTAATTAATATTTTGGAGATTTCGATACCTTAAAAGTGGGCTGAAATCAACAAACAGAGACTCGGCACAGAAAATTCCTTTATGTTCCATTTAAAAATTCATTTCGGTATTTTCACTGTAAACCCCGGCATGCAAAAACGACATGGATAAGTGGCTACCAAAAGCATCACTCCCATCCTAATTAATATTTTGGAGATTTCGATACCTTAAAAGTCGGCTGAACTCAAGAAACGGAGACTCGGCACAGAAAATTCCTTTCTGTTACATTTAAAAATTCATTTTGGTATTTTCACTGTAGACCCCGGCATGCAAAAACGACATGGATAAGTGGCTACCAAAAGCATCCCTCCTGTCCTAATTAATATTTTGGAGATTTCGATACCTTAAAAGTGGGCTGAAATCAACAAACAGAGACTCGTCACATAAAATTCCTTTATGTTCCATTTAAAAATTCATTTCAGTATCTTCACTGTAGACCCCGGCATGCAAAAACGACATGGATAAGTGGCTACCAAAAGCATCACACCTGTCCTAATTAATATTTTGGAGATTTCGATACCTTAAAAGTCGGCTGAAATCAAGAAACGGAGACTCGGCACAGAAAATTCCTTTCTGTTCCATTTAAAAATTCATTTCGGTATTTTCACTATAGACTCCGGCATGCAAAAACGACATGGATAAGTGGCTACCAAGAAAATTACTCCCATCCTAATAAATATTTTGGATATTTCAATACCTTAAAAGTCGGCTGAAATCAAGAAATGGGGACTCAGCACAGGAAATTCCTTTTGGTTCCATTTAAAAATTCATTTCGGTATTTTCACTATAGACCCCGGCATGCAAAAACGACATGGATAAGTGGCTACCAAAAGCATCACTCCCGTCCTAATTAATATTTTGGAGATTTCGATACCTTAAAAGTCGGTTGAAATCAAGAAACGGAGACTCGGCACATAAAATTCCTTTCTGTTCCATTTAAAAATTCATTTCGGTATTTTCACTCTAGACCCCGGCATGCAAAAACGACATGGATAAGTGGCTACCAAAAGCATCACTCCTGTCCTAATTAATATTTTGGAGATTTCGATACCTTAAAAGTCGGCTGAAATTAACAAACGGAGACTCGGCACAGAAAATTCCTTTCTGTTCCATTTAAAAATTCATTTCGGTATTTTCACTATAGAACCCGGCATGCAAAAACGACATGGATAAGTGGCTACCAAAAGCATCACACCCGTCCTAATTAATATTTTGAGATTTCGATATCTTAAAAGTCGGTTGAAATCAAGAAACGAGACTCGGGCACAAAAATTCCTTTCTATTCCATTTAAAAATTCATTTCGATATTTTCACTCTAGACCCCGGCATGCAGAAACGACATGGATAAGTGGCCACCAAAAACATCATTCCCATCCTAATTAATATTTTGGAGTTTTCGATACCTTAAAAGTCGGCTGAAATCAAGAAACGGAGACTCGGCACAAAATTCCTTTCGTTCCATTTAAAAATTCATTTCGTATTTTCACCGTAGACCCCGGCATGCAAAAACGACATGGATAAGTGGCTACCAAAAGCATCACACCTGTCCTAATTAATATTTTGGGGATTTCGATACCTTAAAAGTCGGTCTGAAATCAAGAAACGGAGACTCGGCACCGAAAATTCCTTTCTCTTCCATTTAAAAATTCATTTCAGTATTTTCACTGTAGACCCCGGCATGCAAAAACGACATGGATAAGTGGCTACCAAAAGCATCACTCCCATCCTAATAAATATTTCGGGGATTTCGATACCTTACAAGTCGGCTGAAATCAAGAAACGGCGACTCGGCACAAAAATTCCTTTATGTTCCAATTAAAAATTCATTTCGGTATTTTCACTATAGACCCCGCATGCAAAAACACATGGATAAGTGGCTGCCAAAAGCATCACACCTGTCCTAATTAATATTTTGAGGATTTCGATACCTTAAAAGTCGGCTGAAATCAAGAAACGGAGACTCGGCACAGAAAATTCCTTTCTGTTCCATTTAAAAATTCATTTCGGTACTGTCACTGTAGACCCCGGCATGAAAAAACGACATGGATACGTGGCTACCAAAAGCATCACTCCCGTCATAATTAATATTTCGGAGATTTCGATAACTTAAAAGTCGGCTGAAAATAAGAAACGGAGACTCGGCACAAAAAATTCCATTATGTTCCATTTAAAAATTCATTTTAGTATTTTCACTATGAGACCCCGGCATGCAAAAATCGACATGGATAAGTGGCTACCAAAAGCATCACACCTGTCCTAATTAATATTTTGAGATTTCGATACCTTAAAAGTCGGCTGAAAACAAGAAACGGAGACTCGGCAAAAAATTCCTTTCTGTTCCAATTAAAAATTCATTTCGGTATTTTCACTGTAGACCACGGCATACAAAAACGATATGGATAAGTGGCTACCAAAAGCATCACACCCGTCCTAATTAATATTTTGAGATTTATCTACCTTAAAAGTCGGTTGAATCAAGAAACGGAGACTTGGCACAGAAAATTCCTTTCGATCCAATTAAAAATTCATTTCGGTATTTTCACCGTAGACCCCGGCATGCAAAATCGACATGGATAAGTGGCTACCAAAAGCATCACACCCATCCTAATTAATATTTTGAGATTTCGATACCTTAAAAGTCGGCTGAAATCAAGAAACGGAGACTAGGCACAAAAAATTCCTTTATGTTCCATTTAAAAATTCATTTCGGTTTTTTCACTGTAGACCCCGGCATGCACAAATGACTTGGATAAGTGGCTACCAAAAGCATCACACCTGTCCTAATTAATATTTCGGAGATTTCGATAGCTTAAAAGTCGACTGAAATCAAGAAACGAAGACTCGGCACAAAAAATTCTTTTCTATTTCATTTAAAAATTCATTTCGGTATTTTCACTCTAGACCACGGCATGCAAAACCGACATGGATAAGTGGCTAACAAAAGCATCACTCCCATCCTAATTAATATTTTGGAGATTTCGATACCTAAAAAGACGGCTGATATCAAGAAATGGGGACTCGGCACAAGAAATTACTTTATGTTCCATTTAAAATTTTCATTTTCGGTATTCGACATGGATAAGTGGCTACCAAAAGCATCACACCTGTCCTAATTAAATTTTGAGGATTTCATAATTTCTCGGCACGAGAAAAATTCCTTTCAATTAAAAATTCATTTCGGTATTTTCACTATAGACCCCGCATGCAAAATCGACATGGATAAGTGGCTACAAAAAGCATCACACCTGTCCTAATTAATATTTTGAAGATTTCGATACCTTAAAAGTCGGCGGAAATCAAGAAACGGAGACTCGGCACGACGAAAAATTCCTTTCTGTTCCAATTAAAAATTCATTTCGGTATTTTCACCGTAGACCCCGGCATGCATAATCGACATGGATAAGTGGCTACCAAAAGCATCACACCTGTCCTAATTAATATTTTGAGATTTCGATACCTTAAAAGTCGGCCGAAAACAAGAAACGGAGACTCGGCACAAAAATTCCTTTATGTTCCAATTAAAAATTCATTTCGGCATTTTCACCGTAGACCCCGGCATGCATAATCGACATGGATAAGTGGCTACCAAAAGCATCACACCTGTCCTAATTAATATTTTGAGATTTCGATATCTTAAAAGTCGGCCAAAAAGAAACGGAGACTCGGCACATAAAATTCCTTTCGTTCCAATTAAAAATTCATTTCGGTATTTTCACCGTAGACCCCGGCATGCATAATCGACATGGATAAGTGGCTACCAAAAGCATCACACCTGTCCTAATTAATATTTTGAAGATTTCGATACCTTAAAAGTCGGCTTAAAACCAAGAAACGGAGACTCGGCACGTAAAATTCCTTTCGTTCCAATTAAAAATTCATTTCGGTATTTTCACCGTAGACCCCGGCATGCATAATCGACATGGATAAGTGGCTACCAAAAGCATCACACCTGTCCTAATTAATATTTTGAAGATTTCCATACCTTAAAAGTCGGTGAAAACCAAGAAACGGAGACTCGGGACAAAAAATTCCATTCTGTTCCAATTAAAAATTCATTTCTGTATTTTCACTGTAGACCCCGGCATACAGAAACGACATGGATATGTGGCTACCAAAAGCACGACACCTGTCCTAATTAATATTTTGAAGATTTCAATACCTTAAAAGTCGGCTGAAATAAAGAAACGAAGACTCGGCACAAAAAATTCATTTTTGTTCCAATTAAAAATTCATTTCGGTATTTTCACTGTAGACCCCGGCATGC
Organism: Eucalyptus curtisii; assembly: GCA_017140595.1. Lineage (NCBI taxonomy): Eukaryota > Viridiplantae > Streptophyta > Magnoliopsida > Myrtales > Myrtaceae > Eucalyptus > Eucalyptus curtisii. The sequence continues at coordinate 26,487 of JADGSD010000012.1, read as the reverse complement.
AGAAACGACATGGATATGTGGCTACCAAAAGCATCACACCCGTCCTAATTAATATTTTGGAGATTTGGATACCTTAAAAGTCGGCCGAAATCAAAAAACGAAGAGTGGGCAAAGAAAATTCCTTTCTATTCCAATTAAAAATTCATTTCGGTATTTTCACTGTAGACCCCGGCATGCAGAATCGACATAGATAAGTGGCTACCAAAAGCATCACACCTGTCCTAATTAATATTTTGAAGATTTCCAATACCTTAAAAGTCGGCCGAAAAACCAAGAAACGGAGACTCGGCACGAAAATTTCCTTTCTGTTCCAATTAAAAATTCATTTCGGTATTTTCACCGTAGACCCCGGCATGCATAATCGACATGGATAAGTGGCTACCAAAAGCATCACACCTGTCCTAATTAATATTTTGAGATTTCGATACCTTAAAAGTCGGCCAAAAAGAAACGGAGACTCGGCACAAAAATTCCTTTCGTTCCAATTAAAAATTCATTTCGGTATTTTCACTGTAGACCCCGGCATGCATAATCGACATGGATAAGTGGCTACCAAAAGCATCACACCTGTCCTAATTAATATTTTGAGGATTTCGATACCTAAAAAGTCGGTCGAAAACAAGAAACGGAGACTCGGCACAGAAAATTCCTTTCTGTTCCAATTAAAAATTCATTTCGGTATTTTCACTGTAGACCCCGGCATGCATAATCGACATGGATAAGTGGCTACCAAAAGCATCACACCTGTCCTAATTAATATTTTGAAGATTTCCATACCTTAAAAGTCGGCCGAAAAAGAAACGGAGACTCGGCACAAAAAATTCCTTTCTGTTCCAATTAAAAATTCATTTCGGTATTTTCACTGTAGACCCCGGCATGCATAATCGACATGGATAAGTGGCTACCAAAAGCATCACGCCTGTCCTAATTAATATTTTGAAGATTTCTATACCTTAAAAGTCGGCCAAAAACCGAAACGGAGACTCGGCACAAAAATTCCTTTTTGTTCCAATTAAAAATTCATTTCGGTATTTTCACCGTAGACCCCGGCATGCATAATCGACATGGATAAGTGGCTACCAAAAGCATCACACCTGTCCTAATTAATATTTTGAGATTTCGATATACCTTAAAAGTCGGCGAAAACAAAAAACGGAGACTCGGCACCGAAAATTCCTTTCTGTTCCAATTAAAAATTCATTTCGGTATTTTCACCGTAGACCCCGGCATGCATAATCGACATGGATAAGTGGCTACCAAAAGCATCACACCTGTCCTAATTAATATTTTGAAGATTTCGATACCTTAAAAGTCGGTCGAAAACCAGAACGGAGACTCGGCACAGAAAATTCCTTTCTGTTCCAATTAAAAATTCATTTCGGTATTTTCACTATAGACCCCGGCATGCATAATCGACATGGATAAGTGGCTACCAAAAGCATCACACCTGTCCTAATTAATATTTTGAGATTTCCATACCTTAAAAGTCGGCGAAAACAAGAAACGGAGACTCGGCACAAAAATTCCTTTCTGTTCCAATTAAAAATTCATTTCGGTATTTTCACCGTAGACCCCGGCATGCATAATCGACATGGATAAGTGGTAACCAAACGAATCACACCTATCCTAATTAATATTTTGAAGATTTCGATACCTTAAAAGTCGGCTTAAATCAAGAAACAGAGACTCGGCAAAGATAATTCCTTTCTGTTCCAATTAAATATTCATTTCGGTATTTTCACTCTAGACCCCGGCATGCAGAATCGACATGGATAAGTGGCTACCAAAAGCATCACACCTGTCCTAATTAATATTTTGAAGATGTCATTACCTTAAAAGTCGGCTGAAATCAAGAAACGGAGACTCGGCACAGAAAATTCCTTTCTGTTCAAATTAAATATTCATTTCGGTATTTTCACCGTAGACCCTTGCATGTAGAATCGACATGGATAAGTGGCTACCAAAAGCATCACACCTGTCCTAATAAATATTTTGAAGATTTCCATACCTTAAAAGTCGGCTAAAACCAGAAACGGAGACTCGGCACAAAAAATTCCTTTTGTTCCAATTAAAAATTCATTTCGGTATTTTCACCGTATAGACCCCGGCATGCATAATCGACATGGATAAGTGGCTACCAAAAGCATCACACCTGTCCTAATTAATATTTTGAGATTTCGATACCTTAAAAGTCGGCCAAAACCAAAAACGGAGACTCGGCAAAGAAAAATTCCTTTCTGTTCCAATTAAAAATTCATTTCGGTATTTTCACTATAGACCCCGCATGCATAATCGACATGGATAAGTGGCTACCAAAAGCATCACACCTGTCCTAATTAATATTTTGAAGATTTCGATACCTTAAAAGTCGGCCAAAAAAAGAAACGGAGACTCGGCACAGAAAAATTCCTTTACGTTCCAATTAAAAATTCATTTCGGTATTTTCACTGTAGACCCCGACATGCATAATCGACAAGGATAAGTGGCTACCAAAAGCATCACATCTGTCCTAATTAAAATTTTGAGATTTCGATACCTTAAAAGTCGGCTCGAAAACAAGAAACGGAGACTCGGCACAGAAAATTCCTTTATCGTTCCAATTAAAAATTCATTTCGGTATTTTCACCGTAGACCCCGGCATGCATAATCGACATGGATAAGTGGCTACCAAAAGCATCACACCTGTCCTAATTAATATTTTGAGATTTCGATACCTTAAAAGTCGGCTAAAAAGAAAACGGAGACTCGGCACAAAAATTCCTTTCTGTTCCAATTAAAAATTCATTTCGGTCTTTTCACTGTAGACCCCGCCATGCAGAATCGACATCGATAAGTGGCTACCAAAAGCATCACACATGTCCTAAATAATATTTTCAAGATTTCGATACCTTAAAAGTCGGCCGTAAACAAGCAACGGAGACTAGGCCTAAAAAATTCCATTATGTTCCAATTAAAAATTCATTTCGGTATTTTCACTGTAGACCCCGGCATGCAGAATCGACATCGATAAGTGCCTACCAAAAGCATCACACCTGTCCTAATTAATATTTTGAAGATTTCCATACCTTAAAAGTCGGCTCGAAAACCGAAACGGAGACTCGGCACGAAAATTCCTTTCGTTCCAATTAAAAATTCATTTCGGTATTTTCACCGTAGACCCCGGCATGCATAATCGACATGGATAAGTGGCTACCAAAAGCATCACACCTGTCCTAATTAATATTTTGAAGATTTCGATACCTAAAAGTCGGCTCGAAAACCAAGAAACGGAGACTCGGCACAGAAAATTCCTTTATGTTCCAATTAAAAATTCATTTCGGTATTTTCACCGTAGACCCCGGCATGCATAATCGACATGGATAAGTGGCTACCAAAAGCATCACACCTGTCCTAATTAATATTTTGAGATTTCGATACCTAAAAAGTCGGTCGAAAACCGAAAAAACGGAGACTCGGCACAAAAATTCCTTTTTCTGTTCCAATTAAAAATTCATTTCGGTATTTTCACTTAGACCCCGGCATGCATAATCGACATGGATAAGTGGCTACCAAAAGCATCACACCTGTCCTAATTAATATTTTGAAGATTTCCATACCTTAAAAGTCGGTCGAAAACCAGAAACGGAGACTCGGCACAGAAAAATTCCTTTCGTTCCAATTAAAAATTCATTTCGGTATTTTCACTGTAGACCCCGGCATGCATAATCGACATGGATAAGTGGCTACCAAAAGCATCACACCTGTCCTAATTAATATTTTGAAGATTTCCATACCTTAAAAGTCGGTCGAAAACCAGAAACGGAGACTCGGCACAAAAATTCCTTTCGTTCCAATTAAAAATTCATTTCGGTATTTTCACCGTAGACCCCGCATGCATAATCGACATGGATAAGTGGCTACCAAAAGCATCACACCTGTCCTAATTAATATTTTGAGATTTCGATACCTAAAAAGTCGGCTAAAAACCGTAAACGGAGACTCGGCACGAAAATTCCTTTCTTCTCCAATTAAAAATTCATTTCGGTATTTTCACTATAGACCCCGGCATGCATAATCGACATGGATAAGTGGCTACCAAAAGCATCACACCTGTCCTAATTAATATTTTGAAGATTTCGATACCTTAAAAGTCGGCCGAAAACCAAACGGAGACTCGGCACAGAAAATTCCTTTCGTTCCAATTAAAAATTCATTTCGGTATTTTCACTATAGACCCCGGCATGCATAATCGACATGGATAAGTGGCTACCAAAAGCATCACACCTGTCCTAATTAATATTTTGAGATTTCGATACCTTAAAAGTCGGCGAAAACCAAGAAACGGAGACTCGGCACAAAAAATTCCTTTCGTTCCAATTAAAAATTCATTTCGGTATTTTCACCGTAGACCCCGGCATGCATAATCGACATGGATAAGTGGCTACCAAAAGCATCACACCTGTCCTAATTAATATTTTGAAGATTTCGATACCTTAAAAGTCGGCGAAAACCAAAAACGGAGACTCGGCACGAAAATTCCTTTCTGTTCCAATTAAAAATTCATTTCGGTATTTTCACCGTAGACCCCGGCATGCATAATCGACATGGATAAGTGGCTACCAAAAGCATCACACCTGTCCTAATTAATATTTTGAGGATTTCGATACCTTAAAAGTCGGCTGAAAACCAAGAAACGGAGACTCGGCACAAAAATTCCTTTCTGTTCCAATTAAAAATACATTTCGGTATTTTCACTATAGACCCCGGCATGCATAATCGACATGGATAAGTGGCTACCAAAAGCATCACACCTGTCCTAATTATTAGTTTGAGGAATTCGATACCTAAAAAGTCGGTCGAAAACCAGAAACGAAGACACGGCACAGAAAATTCCTTTCTGTTCCAATTAAAAATTCATTTCGGTATTTTCACTGTAGACCCCGGCATGCATAATCGACATGGATGAGTGGATACCAAAAGCATCACACCTGTCCTAATTAATATTTTGAAGATTTCCATACCTTAAAAGCCGGTCGAAAACCAGAAACGGAGACTGGCACAGAAAATTCCTTTCTATTCCAATTAAAAATTCATTTCGGTATTTTCACTGTAGACCCCGGCATGCATAATCGACATGGATAAGTGGCTACCAAAAGCATCACACCTGTCCTAATTTATATTTTGAAGATTTCGATACCTTAAAAGTCGGCGAAAACCAGAAACGGAGACTCGGCACAGAAAAATTCCTTTCTGTTCCAATTAAAAATTCATTTCGGTATTTTCACCGTAGACCCCGGCATGCATAATCGACATGGATAAGTGGCTACCAAAAGCATCACACCTGTCCTAATTAATATTTTGAAGATTTCGATACCTTAAAAAGTCGGTCTTAAATCAAGAAACGGAGACTCGGCACAGAAAATTCCTTTCTGTTCCAATTAAAAATTCATTTCGGTATTTTCACTGTAGACCCCGGCATGCATAATCGACATGGATAAGTGGCTACCAAAAGCATCACACCTGTCCTAATTAATATTTTGAAGATTTCCATACCTTAAAAGTCGGTCGAAAACCAAGAAACGGAGACTCGGCACAAAAATTCCTTTCTTTCCAATTAAATATTCATTTCGGTATTTTCACTGTAGACCTCGGCATGCAGAATCGACATCAATAAGTGGCAACCAAAAGCGTCACGCCTATCCTAAATAATATTTTGAAGATTTTGATACCTTAAAAGTCGGCTGAAAACCAGAAACGGAGACACGGCACGGAAATTTCCTTTCTGTTCCAATTAGAAATTCATTTCGGTATTTACACTGTAGACCCCGCCATACAGAATCGACATCGATAAGTGGCTACCAAAAGCATCACACCTGTCCTAATTAATATTTTGAAGATTTCGATACCTTAAAAGTCGGTCGAAAACCAAGAAACGGAGACTCGGCACGAAAAATTCCTTTCTTTCCAATTAAAAATTCATTTCGGTATTTTCACTATAGACCCCGGCATGCATAATCGACATGGATAAGTGGCTACCAAAAGCATCACACCTGTCCTAATTAATATTTTGAGGATTTCGATACCTTAAAAAGTCGTCGGTCGAAAACCGTAAACGGAGACTCGGCACAGAAAATTCCTTTATGTTCCAATTAAAAATTCATTTCGGTATTTTCACTATAGACCCCGGCATGCATAATCGACATGGATAAGTGGCTACCAAAAGCATCACACCTGTCCTAATTAATATTTTGAGATTTCGATACCTTAAAAGTCGGTCGAAAACCAAGAAACGGAGACTCGGCACAAAAAATTCCTTTCGTTCCAATTAAAAATTCATTTCGGTATTTTCACTATAGACCCCGGCATGCATAATCGACATGGATAAGTGGCTACCAAAAGCATCACACCTGTCCTAATTAATATTTTGAAGATTTCCATACCTTAAAAGTCGGTCGAAAAGCAGAAACGGAGACTCGGCACCGAAAATTCCTTTCTGTTCCAATTAAAAATTCATTTCGGTATTTTCACTGTAGACCCCGGCATGCATAATCGATATGGATAAGTGGCTAGCAAAAGCATCACACCTGTCCTAATTAATATTTTCAGGATTTCGATACCTAAAAAGTCGGCTAAAAACCAGAAACGGAGACGCGGCACGGAAAATTCCTTTCTGTTCCAATTAAAAATTCATTTCGGTATTTTCACTATAGACCCCGGCATGCATAATCGACATGGATAAGTGGCTACCAAAAGCATCACACCTATCCTAATTAATATTTTGAGGATTTCGATACCTAAAAAGTCGGTTAAAAACCAGAAACGGAGACTCGGCACAGAAAAGTCCTTTCTGTTCCCATTAAAAATTCATTTCGGTATTTTCACTGTAGACCCCGGCATGCATAATCGACATGGATAAGTGGCTACCAAAAGCATCACACCTATCCTAATTAATATTTTGAGGATTTCGATACCTGAAAAGTCGGTTAAAAACCAGAAACGGAGACTCGGCACAGAAAAGACCTTTATGTTCCAATTAAAAATTCATTTCGGTATTTTCACTGTAGACCCCGGCATGCATAATCGACATGGATAAGTGGCTACCAAAAGCATCACACCTGTCCTAATTAATATTTTGAGATTTCCATGCCTTAAAAGTCGGTCGAAAAGCAGAAACGGAGACTCGGCACAGAAAATTCCTTTCTGTTCCAATTAAAAATTCATTTCGGTATTTTCACTATAGACCCCGGCATGCATAATCGACATGGATAAGTGGCTACCAAAAGCATCACACCTGTCCTAATTAATATTTTGAAGATTTCCATACCTTAAAAGTCGGTCGAAAACCGAGAAACGGAGACTCGGCACGAAAATTCCTTTCTGTTCCAATTAAAAATTCATTTCGGTATTTTCACTAGACCCCGGCATGCATAATCGACATGGATAAGTGGCTACCAAAAGCATCACACCTGTCCTAATTAATATTTTGAAGATTTCGATACCTTAAAAGTCGGTCGAAAACCAAAACGGAGACTCGGCACGAAAAATTCCTTTCGTTCCAATTAAAAATTCATTTCGGTATTTTCACCGTAGACCCCGGCATGCATAATCGACATGGATAAGTGGCTACCAAAAGCATCACACCTGTCCTAATTAATATTTTGAGGATTTCGATACCTTAAAAGTCGGTCTAAAAACCAAGAAACGGAGACTCGGCACAAAAATTCCTTTCGTTCCAATTAAAAATTCATTTCGGTATTTTCACCGTAGACCCCGGCATGCATAATCGACATGGATAAGTGGCTACCAAAAGCATCACACCTGTCCTAATTAATATTTTGAGATTTCCATGCCTTAAAAGTCGGTCGAAAAGCAGAAACGGAGACTCGGCACAGAAAATTCCTTTCTGTTCCAATTAAAAATTCATTTCGGTATTTTCACCGAAGACCCCGGCATGCATAATCGACATGGATAAGTGGCTACCAAAAGCATCACACCTGTCCTAATTAATATTTTGAGGATTTCGATACCTTAAAAGTCGGTCGAAAACCGAAACGGAGACTCGGCACAAAAAATTCCTTTCTTGTTCCAATTAAAAATTCATTTCGGTATTTTCACTGTAGACCCCGGCATGCATAATCGACATGGATAAGTGGCTACCAAAAGCATCACACCTGTCCTAATTAATATTTTGAGGATTTCGATACCTAAAAAGTCGGCTAAAAACCAGAAACGGAGACTCGGCACAGAAAATTCCTTTCTGTTCCAATTAAAAATTCATTTCGGTATTTTCACTGTAGACCCCGGCATGCATAATCGACATGGATAAGTGGCTACCAAAAGCATCACACCTGTCCTAATTAATATTTTGAGATTTCGATACCTTAAAAAGTCGGTCGAAAACCAGAAACGGAGACTCGGCACGAAAATTCCTTTTTTGTTCCAATTAAAAATTCATTTCGGTATTTTCACCGTAGACCCCGGCATGCATAATCGACATGGATAAGTGGCTACCAAAAGCATCACACCTGTCCTAATTAATATTTTGAGATTTCGATACCTTAAAAGTCGGTCTAAAAACCAGAAACGGAGACTCGGCACGAAAATTCCTTTTTGTTCCAATTAAAAATTCATTTCGGTATTTTCACCGTAGAGACCCCGGCATGCATAATCGACATGGATAAGTGGCTACCAAAAGCATCACACCTGTCCTAATTATTATTTTGAGGATTTCGATACCTAAAAAGTCGGTCGAAAACCAGAAACGGAGACTCGGCACAGAAAATTCCTTTCTGTTCCAATTAAAAATTCATTTCGGTATTTTCACTGTAGACCCCGGCATGCATAATCGACATGGATAAGTGGCTACCAAAAGCATCACACCTGTCCTAATTAATATTTTGAAGATTTCCATACCTTAAAAGTCGGTCGAAAACCAGAAACGGAGACTCGGCACAGAAAATTCCTTTCTGTTCCAATTAAAAATTCATTTCGGTATTTTCACTGTAGACCCCGGCATGCATAATCGACATGGATAAGTGGCTACCAAAAGCATCACACCTGTCCTAATTAATATTTTGAGGATTTCGATACCTAAAAAGTCGGTCGAAAACCAGAAACGGAGACTTGTCACAGAAAATTCCTTTCTGTTCCAATTAAAAATTCATTTCGGTATTTTCACTATAGACCCCGGCATGCATAATCGACATGGATAAGTGGCTACCAAAAGCATCACACCTGTCCTAATTAATATTTTGAGGATTTCGATACCTAAAAAGTCGGTCGAAAAACCAGAAAACGGAGACTCGGCACGAGAAAATTCCTTTATGTTCCAATTAAAAATTCATTTCGGTATTTTCACTATAGACCCCGGCATGCAGAATCGACATGGATAAGTGGCTACCAAAAGCATCACACCTGTCCTAATTAATATTTTGAAGATTTCGATACCTTAAAAGTCGGTCGAAAACCAAGAAACGGAGACTCGGCACAAAAATTCCTTTCTGTTCCAATTAAAAATTCATTTCGGTATTTTCACTGTAGACCCCGGCATGCATAATCGACATGGATAAGTGGCTACCAAAAGCATCACACCTGTCCTAATTAATATTTTGAAGATTTCCATACCTTAAAAGTCGGTCGAAAACCAGAAACGGAGACTCGGCACGAAAATTCCTTTACTGTTCCAATTAAAAATTCATTTCGGTATTTTCACCGTAGACCCCGGCATGCATAATCGACATGGATAAGTGGCTACCAAAAGCATCACACCTGTCCTAATTTATATTTTGAATATTTCGATACCTTAAAAGTCCGCTGGAATCAAGAAATGGAGACTCGGCACAAAAAATTCCTTTCTGTTCCAATTAAAAATTCATTTCGGTATTTTCACGATAGGCCCCGGCATGCAGAAACGACATGGATAAAGTGGCTGCCAAAGGCATCACTCCTGTCCTAATTAATATTTTGAGGATTTCGATAACGAAAAAGTCGGCCAAAAGCCAGAAACGGAGACTCGGCACAGAAAATTCCTTTCTGTTCCAATTAAAAATTCATTTCGGTATTTTCACCGAAGACCCCGGCATGCATAATCGACATGGATAAGTGGCTACCAAAAGCATCACACCTGTCCTAATGTATATTTTGAGGATTTCAATACCTAAAAAGTCGGTCGAAAGCCAGAAACGGAGACTCGGCACAGAAAATTCCTTTATGTTCCAATTAAAAATTCATTTCGGTATTTTCACTGTAAACCACGGCATGCATAATGGACATGGATTAGTGTCTACCAACAGCATCACACCTGTCCTAATCAATATTTTAAGGATTTCGATACCTAAAAAGTCGGCTAAAAACCAAAAACGGAGACTCGGCACAGAAAATTCCTTTCTGTTCCAATTAAAAATTCATTTCGGTATTTTCACTGTAGACCCCGGCATGCATAATCGACATGGATAAGTGGCTACCAAAAGCATCACACCTGTCCTAATTTATATTTTGAGGATTTCGATACCTAAAAAGTAGGCTAAAAACCAGAAACAGAGATTCGGCACAAAAAATTCCTTTCTGTTCCAATTAAAAATTCATTTCGGTATTTTCACCGAAGACCCCGGCATGCATAATCGATATGGATAAGTGGCTACCAAAAGCATCACACCTGTCCTAATTAATATTTTGAGGATTTCGATACCTAAAAAGTCGGTCTAAAACCAAAACGGAGACTCGGCACGAAAATTCCTTTCTTCTTCCAATTAAAAATTCATTTCGGTATTTTCACCGTAGACCCCGGCATGCATAATCGACATGGATAAGTGGCTACCAAAAGCATCACACCTGTCCTAATTAATATTTTGAAGATTTCCATACCTTAAAAGTCGGTCGAAAACCAAAACGGAGACTCGGCACAAAAAATTCCTTTATGTTCCAATTAAAAATTCATTTCGGTATTTTCACTATAGACCCCGACATGCATAATCGACAAGGATAAGTGGCTAGCAAAAGCATCACACCTGTCCTAATTTATATTTTGAGGATTTCGATACCTAAAAAGTCGGCTAAAAACCAGAAACGGAGACACGGCACAGAAAATTCCTTTACGTTCGAATTAAAAATTCATTTCCGTATTTTCACTGTAGACCCCGGCATGCATAATCGATATGGATAAGTGGCTACCAAAAGCATCACACCTGTCCTAATTATTATTTTGAGGAATTCGATACCTAAAAAGTCAGTCGAAAACCAGAAACGAAGACACGGCACAGAAAATTCCTTTCTGTTCCAATTAAAAATACATTTCGGTATTTTCACTATAGACCCCGGCATGCATAATCGACATGGATAAGTGGCTACCAAAAGCATCACACCTGTCCTAATTAATATTTTGAGATTTCCATGCCTTAAAAGTCGGTCGAAAAGCAGAAACGGAGACTCGGCACAGAAAATTCCTTTCTGTTCCAATTAAAAATTCATTTCGGTATTTTCACTGTAGACCCCGACATGCATAATCGACAAGGATAAGTGGCTACCAAAAGCATCACACCTGTCCTAATTAATATTTTGAGGATTTCCATACCTTAAAAGCCGGTCGAAAACCAGAAACGGAGACTCGGCACAGAAAATTCCTTTCTGTTCCAATTAAAAATTCATTTCGGTATTTTCACTGTAGACCCCGGCATGCAGAATCGACATGGATAAGTGGCTACCAAAAGCATCACACCTGTCCTAATTAATATTTTGAAGATTTCGATACCTTAAAAGTCGGCTGAAAACCAGAAACGGAGACTCGGCACAGAAAATTCCTTTCTGTTCCAATTAAAAATTCATTTCGGTATTTTCACTGTAGACCCCGGCATGCATAATCGACATCGATAAGTGACTACCAAAAGCATCACACCTGTCATAATTAATATTTTGAAGATTTCGATACCTTAAAAGTCGGCTCGAAAACCAAGAAACGGAGACTCGGCACGAGAAAATTCCTTTCTGTTCCAATTAAAAATTCATTTCGGTATTTTCACTATAGACCCCGGCATGCATAATCGACATGGATAAGTGGCTACCAAAAGCATCACACCTGTCCTAATTAATATTTTGAAGATTTCCATACCTTAAAAGTCGGTCGAAAACCAGAAACGGAGACTCGGCACAGAAAATTCCTTTCTGTTCCAATTAAAAATTCATTTCGGTATTTTCACCGAAGACCCCGGCATGCATAATCGACATGGATAAGTGGCTACCAAAAGCATCACACCTGTCCTAATTAATATTTTGAAGATTTCGATACCTAAAAAGTCGACTGAAAACCTGAAACGGAGATTCGGCACAGAAAATTCCTTTCTGTTCCAATTAAAAATTCATTTCGGTATTTTCACCGAAGACCCCGGCATGCATAATCGACATGGATAAGTGGCTACCAAAAGCATCACACCTGTCCTAATTAATATTTTGAGGATTTCCATACCTTAAAAGCCGGTCGAAAACCAGAAACGGAGACTCGGCACAGAAAATTCCTTTCTGTTCCAATTAAAAATTCATTTAGGTATTTTCACTGTAGACCCTGGCATGCAAAATCGACATCGATAAGTGGCTACCAAAAGCATCACACCTGTCCTAATTAATATTTTGAAGATTTCGATACCTTAAAAGCCCGCTGAAACCAGAAACGGAGACTCGGCACAGAAAATTCCTTTATGTTCCAATTAAAAATTCATTTCGGTATTTTCACTGTAGACCCCGGCATGCATAATCGACATGGATAAGTGGCTACCAAAAGCATCACACCTGTCCTAATTAATATTTTGAGGATTTCCATACCTTAAAAGTCGGTCGAAAAGAAGAAACGGAGACTCGGCACATAAAATTCATTTCTGTTCCAATTAAAAATACATTTCGGTATTTTCACTGTAGACCCCGACATGCATAATCGACAAGGATAAGTGGCTACCAAAAGCATCACACTTGCCCTAATTAATATTTTGAGGATTTCGATACCTAAAAAGTCGGTCGAAAACCAGAAACGGAGACTCGGCACAAAAATTCCTTTATGTTCCAATTAAAAATTCATTTCGGTATTTTCACCGTAGACCCCGGCATGCATAATCGACATGGATAAGTGGCTACCAAAAGCATCACACCTGTCCTAATTAATATTTTGAAGATTTCCATACCTTAAAAGTCGGTCGAAAACCAAAACGGAGACTCGGCACAAAAAATTCCTTTCTGTTCCAATTAAAAATTCATTTCGGTATTTTCACTCTAGACCCCGGCATGCATAATCGACATGGATAAGTGGCTACCAAAAGCATCACACCTGTCCTAATTAATATTTTGAGGATTTCGATACCTTAAAAGTCGGCCTAAAACCAAAAACGGAGACTCGGCACGAGAAAATTCCTTTCGTTCCAATTAAAAATTCATTTCGGTATTTTCACCGTAGACCCCGGCATGCAGAATCGACATGGATAAGTGGCTACCAAAAGCATCGCACCTATCCTAATTAATATTTTGAAGATTTCGATACCTTAAAAGTCGGCTGAAAACCAAAAACGGAGACTCGGCACAGAAAATTCCTTTCTGTTCCAATTAAAAATTCATTTCGGTATTTTCACTGTAGACCCCGGCATGCAAAATCGACATGGATAAGTGGCTACCAAAAGCATCACACCTGTCCTAATTAATATTTTAAAGATTTCGATACCTTAAAAAGTCGGTCGAAAACCAGAAACGGAGACTCGGCACAAAAATTCCTTTCTTTCCCAATTAAAAATTCATTTCGGTATTTTCACTATAGACCCCGGCATGCATAATCGACATGGATAAGTGGCTACCAAAAGCATCACACCTGTCCTAATTAATATTTTGAAGATTTCCATACCTTAAAAGTCGGTCGAAAACCAGAAACGGAGACTCGGCACGAAAAATTCCTTTCTTTCCAATTAAAAATTCATTTCGGTATTTTCACTTGTAGACCCCGGCATGCATAATCGACATGGATAAGTGGCTACCAAAAGCATCACACCTGTCCTAATTAATATTTTGAAGATTTCGATACCTTAAAAGTCGGTCGAAAAACCATAAACGGAGACTCGGCACAGAAAATTCCTTTGTTTCCAATTAAAAATTCATTTCGGTATTTTCACTATAGACCCCGGCATGCATAATCGACATGGATAAGTGGCTACCAAAAGCATCACACCTGTCCTAATTAATATTTTGAAGATTTCGATACCTTAAAAGTCGGTCGAAAACCATAAACGGAGACTCGGCACAGAAAATTCCTTTACGTTCCAATTAAAAATTCATTTCGGTATTTTCACCGTAGACCCCAGCATGCAGAATCGACATCGATAAGGGCCTACCAAAAGCCTCACACCTGCCCTAATTAATATTGTGAAGATTTCGATACCTTAAAAGTCGACTGAAAACGAGAAACGAAGACTCGGCACAGAAAATTCCTTTCTGATCCAATTAAAAATTCATTTCGGTCTTTTCACTATAGACCCCGGCATGCATAATCGACATCGATAAGTGACTACCAAAAGCATCACACCTGTCATAATTAATATTTTGAAGATTTCGATACCTTAAAAGTCGGCTGAAACCGAGAAACGGAGACTCGGCACAAAAATTCCTTTCGTTCCAATTAAAAATTCATTTCGGTATTTTCACCGTAGACCCCGGCATGCATAATCGACATGGATAAGTGGCTACCAAAAGCATCACACCTGTCCTAATTAATATTTTGAAGATTTCGATACCTTAAAAGTCGGTCGAAAACCATAAACGGAGACTCGGCACGAAAAATTCCTTTCTGTTCCCATTAAAAATTCATTTCGGTATTTTCACTGTAGACCCCGGCATGCATAATCGACATGGATAAGTGGCTACCAAAAGCATCACACCTGTCCTCATTAATATTTTGAAGATTTCTATTCCTTAAAAGTCGGTCGAAAAGCAGAAACGGAGACTCGGCACACAAAATTACTTTCTGTTCCAATTAAAAATTCATTTCGGTATTTTCACTGTAGACCCCGGCATGCATAATCGACATGGATAAGTGGATACCAAAAGCATCACACCTGTCCTAATTAATATTTTGAAGATTTCGATACCTAAAAAGTCGGTCGAAAAACATAAAACGGAGACTCGGCACGTAAAAAATTCCTTTCTGTTCCAATTAAAAATTCATTTCGGTATTTTCACTATAGACCCCGGCATGCATAATCGACATGGATAAGTGGCTACCAAAAGCATCACACCTGTCCTAATTAATATTTTGAAGATTTCGATACCTTAAAAGTCGGTCGAAAACCAAACGGAGACTCGGCACGTAAAAATTCCTTTATGTTCCAATTAAAAATTCATTTCGGTATTTTCACTGTAGACCCCGGCATGCATAATCGACATGGATAAGTGGCTACCAAAAGCATCACACCTGTCCTAATTAATATTTTGAAGATTTCCATACCTTAAAAGTCGGTCGAAAACCAAAACGGAGACTCGGCACATAAAATTCCTTTCGTTTCCAATTAAAAATTCATTTCGGTATTTTCACCGTAGACCCCGGCATGCATAATCGACATGGATAAGTGGCTACCAAAAGCATCACACCTGTCCTAATTAATATTTTGAAGATTTCGATACCTAAAAAGTCGGCGAAAACCAGAAACGGAGACTCGGCACGAAAAATTCCTTTCTTCCAATTAAAAATTCATTTCGGTATTTTCACTTAGACCCCGGCATGCATAATCGACATGGATAAGTGGCTACCAAAAGCATCACACCTGTCCTAATTAATATTTTGAAGATTTCGATACCTTAAAAGTCGGTAAAACCATAAACGGAGACTCGGCACAAAAATTCCTTTCCTGTTCCAATTAAAAATTCATTTCGGTATTTTCACTATAGACCCCGGCATGCATAATCGACATGGATAAGTGGCTACCAAAAGCATCACACCTGTCCTAATTAATATTTTGAAGATTTCGATACCTTAAAAGTCGGTCGAAAACCATAAACGGAGACTCGGCACGAAAATTCCTTTCTGTTCCAATTAAAAATTCATTTCGGTATTTTCACTGTAGACCCCGGCATGCATAATCGACATGGATAAGTGGCTACCAAAAGCATCACACCTGTCCTAATTAATATTTTGAGGATTTCGATACCTAAAAAGTCGGTCGAAAACCAGAAACGGAGACTCGTCACAGAAAATTCCTTTCTGTTCCAATTAAAAATTCATTTCGGTATTTTTACCGAAGACCCCGGCATGCATAATCGACATGGATAAGTGGCTACCAAAAGCATCACACCTGTCCTAATTAATATTTTGAAGATTTCCATACCTTAAAAGTCGGTCGAAAACCAGAAACGGAGACTCGGCACAGAAAATTCCTTTCTTTTCCAATTAAAAATTCATTTCGGTATTTTCACTGTAGACCCCGGCATGCATAATCGACATGGATAAGTGGCTACCAAAAGCATCACACCTGTCCTAATTAATATTTTGAAGATTTCGATACCTTAAAAGTCGGCTGAAACCAATAAACGGAGACTCGGCACGTAAAATTCCTTTCTGTTCCAATTAAAAATTCATTTCGGTATTTTCACCGTAGACCCCGGCATGCATAATCGACATGGATAAGTGGCTACCAAAAGCATCACACCTGTCCTAATTAATATTTTGAAGATTTCGATACCTTAAAAGTCGGTCGAAAACCAGAAACGGAGACTCGGCACGTAAAAATTCCTTTCGTTCCAATTAAAAATTCATTTCGGTATTTTCACTGTAGACCCCGGCATGCATAATCGACATGGATAAGTGGCTACCAAAAGCATCACACCTGTCCTAATTAATATTTTGAAGATTTCCATACCTTAAAAGTCGGTCGAAAACCAGAAACGGAGACTCGGCACAGAAAATTCCTTTATGTTCCAATTAAAAATTCATTTCGGTATTTTCACTGTAGACCCCGCCATGCATAATCGACATGGATAAGTGGCTACCAAAAGCATCACACCTGTCCTAATTAATATTTTGAAGATTTCCATACCTTAAAAGTCGGTCGAAAACCAGAAACGGAGACTCGGCACAGAAAATTCCTTTCTGTTCCAATTAAAAATTCATTTCGGTATTTTCACTGTAGACCCCGGCATGCATAATCGACATGGATAAGTGGCTACCAAAAGCATCACACCTGTCCTAATTAATATTTTGAGGATTTCGATACCTTAAAAAGTCGGTCGAAAACCATAAACGGAGACTCGGCACGAAAATTCCTTTCTGTTCCAATTAAAAATTCATTTCGGTATTTTCACTATAGACCCCGGCATGCATAATCGACATGGATAAGTGGCTACCAAAAGCATCACACCTGTCCTAATTAATATTTTGAAGATTTCCATACCTTAAAAGTCGGTCGAAAAACCATAAACGGAGACTCGGCACGAAAATTCCTTTACTGTTCCAATTAAAAATTCATTTCGGTATTTTCACTATAGACCCCGGCATGCATAATCGACATGGATAAGTGGCTACCAAAAGCATCACACCTGTCCTAATTAATATTTTGAAGATTTCGATACCTTAAAAGTCCGGTCGAAAACCAGAAACGGAGACTCGGCACGAAAATTCCTTTCTTTCCAATTAAAAATTCATTTCGGTATTTTCACCGTAGACCCCGGCATGCATAATCGACATGGATAAGTGGCTACCAAAAGCATCACACCTGTCCTAATTAATATTTTGAAGATTTCGATACCTTAAAAGTCGGCTCGAAAACCATAAAACGGAGACTCGGCACGAAAATTCCTTTCTTTCCAATTAAAAATTCATTTCGGTATTTTCACCGTAGACCCCGGCATGCATAATCGACATGGATAAGTGGCTACCAAAAGCATCACACCTGTCCTAATTAATATTTTGAAGATTTCGATACCTTAAAAGTCGGTCGAAAACCAGAAACGGAGACTCGGCACGAAAAATTCCTTTCTGTTCCAATTAAAAATTCATTTCGGTATTTTCACCGTAGAGACCCCGGCATGCATAATCGACATGGATAAGTGGCTACCAAAAGCATCACACCTGTCCTAATTAATATTTTGAAGATTTCGATACCTTAAAAGTCGGTCGAAAACCATAAACGGAGACTCGGCACAGAAAATTCCTTTCTGTTCCAATTAAAAATTCATTTCGGTATTTTCACCGTAGACCCCGGCATGCATAATCGACATGGATAAGTGGCTACCAAAAGCATCACACCTGTCCTAATTAATATTTTGAAGATTTCGATACCTTAAAAGTCGGTCGAAAACCATAAACGGAGACTCGGCACGTAAAATTCCTTTCTGTTCCAATTAAAAATTCATTTCGGTATTTTCACCGTAGACCCCGGCATGCATAATCGACATGGATAAGTGGCTACCAAAAGCATCACACCTGTCCTAATTAATATTTTGAAGATTTCGATACCTTAAAAGTCGGTCGAAAACCATAAACGGAGACTCGGCACGTAAAATTCCTTTCTTTCCAATTAAAAATTCATTTCGGTATTTTCACCGTAGACCCCGGCATGCATAATCGACATGGATAAGTGGCTACCAAAAGCATCACACCTGTCCTAATTAATATTTTGAAGATTTCGATACCTTAAAAGTCGGTCGAAAACCATAAAACGGAGACTCGGCACGAAAAATTCCTTTCTGTTCCAATTAAAAATTCATTTCGGTATTTTCACTGTAGACCCCGGCATGCATAATCGACATGGATAAGTGGCTACCAAAAGCATCACACCTGTCCTAATTAATATTTTGAAGATTTCGATACCTTAAAAGTCGGCTAAAAACCAGAAACGGAGACTCGGCACAAAAATTCCTTTCTTTCCAATTAAAAATTCATTTCGGTATTTTCACTATAGACCCCGGCATGCATAATCGACATGGATAAGTGGCTACCAAAAGCATCACACCTGTCCTAATTAATATTTTGAAGATTTCGATACCTTAAAAGTCGGTCGAAAAACCATAAACGGAGACTCGGCACGAAAAAATTCCTTTCTTTTCCAATTAAAAATTCATTTCGGTATTTTCACCGTAGACCCCGGCATGCATAATCGACATGGATAAGTGGCTACCAAAAGCATCACACCTGTCCTAATTAATATTTTGAAGATTTCCATACCTTAAAAGTCGGTCGAAAACCATAAACGGAGACTCGGCACGAAAATTCCTTTCTGTTCCAATTAAAAATTCATTTCGGTATTTTCACCGTAGACCCCGGCATGCATAATCGACATGGATAAGTGGCGACCAAAAGCATCACACCTGTCCTAATTAATATTTTGAAGATTTCGATACCTTAAAAGTCGGCTGAAAACCATAAACGGAGACTCGGCACAGAAAATTCCTTTCTGTTCCAATTAAAAATTCATTTCGGTATTTTCACTATAGACCCCGGCATGCAGAATCGACATCGATAAGTGGCTACCAAAAGCATCACACCTGTCCTAATTAATATTTTGAAGATTTCGATATCTTAAAAGTCGGTCGAAAACCATAAACGGAGACTCGGCACGAAAATTCCTTTCTGTTCCAATTAAAAATTCATTTCGGTATTTTCACTGTAGACCCCGGCATGCATAATCGACAAGGATCAGTGGCTCCCAAAAGCATCACACCTGTCCTAATTAATATTTTGAAGAATTCCATATCTAAAAAGTCGGTCGAAAAGCAGAAACGGAGACTCGGCACAGAAAATTCCTTTCAATTCCAATTAAAAATTCATTTCCGTATTTTCACCGTAGACCCCGGCATGCATAATCGACATGGATAAGTGGCTACCAAAAGCATCACACCTGTCCTAATTAATATTTTGAAGATTTCGATACCTTAAAAGTCGGCGAAAACCATAAACGGAGACTCGGCACAAAAATTCCTTTCTTTCCAATTAAAAATTCATTTCGGTATTTTCACCGTAGACCCCGGCATGCATAATCGACATGGATAAGTGGCTACCAAAAGCATCACACCTGTCCTAATTAATATTTTGAAGATTTCGATACCTTAAAAGTCGGTCGAAAACCATAAACGGAGACTCGGCACGTAAAAATTCCTTTCTTTCCAATTAAAAATTCATTTCGGTATTTTCACTTTGTAGACCCCGGCATGCATAATCGACATGGATAAGTGGCTACCAAAAGCATCACACCTGTCCTAATTAATATTTTGAAGATTTCCATATACCTTAAAAAGTCGGTCGAAAACCATAAACGGAGACTCGGCACAGAAAATTCCTTTCTTCCAATTAAAAATTCATTTCGGTATTTTCACTATAGACCCCGGCATGCATAATCGACATGGATAAGTGGCTACCAAAAGCATCACACCTGTCCTAATTAATATTTTGAAGATTTCGATACCTTAAAAGTCGGTCGAAAACCATAAACGGAGACTCGGCACAGAAAATTCCTTTCTTTCCAATTAAAAATTCATTTCGGTATTTTCACCGTAGACCCCGGCATGCATAATCGACATGGATAAGTGGCTACCAAAAGCATCACACCTGTCCTAATTAATATTTTGAAGATTTCGATACCTTAAAAGTCGGTCGAAAACCATAAACGGAGACTCGGCACGAAAATTCCTTTCTGTTCCAATTAAAAATTCATTTCGGTATTTTCACTATAGACCCCGGCATGCATAATCGACATGGATAAGTGGCTACCAAAAGCATCACACCTGTCCTAATTAATATTTTGAAGATTTCGATACCTTAAAAGTCGGCTCGAAAACCATAAACGGAGACTCGGCACGAAAATTCCTTTCTTTTCCAATTAAAAATTCATTTCGGTATTTTCACCGTAGACCCCGGCATGCATAATCGACATGATAAGTGGCTACCAAAAGCATCACACCTGTCCTAATTAATATTTTGAGGATTTCGATACCTAAAACGTCGTTCGAAAACCATAAACGGAGACTCGTCATAGAAAATTCCTTTCTTTTCCAATTAAAAATTCATTTCGGTATTTTCACTGAAGACCCCGGCAAGCAGAATCGACATCGATAAGTGGCAACCGAAAGCATCACACCTGTCCTAATTACAATTTCGAAGATATCGATACCTTAAAAGTCGGTCGAAAACCATAAACGGAGACTCGGCACGTTAAAATTCCTTTCTTTTCCAATTAAAAATTCATTTCGGTATTTTCACTTGTAGACCCCGGCATGCATAATCGACATGGATAAGTGGCTACCAAAAGCATCACACCTGTCCTAATTAATATTTTGAAGATTTCGATACCTTAAAAGTCGGTCGAAAACCGAGAAAACGGAGACTCGGCACGAAAAATTCCTTTCTTTCCAATTAAAAATTCATTTCGGTATTTTCACTTTCGTAGACCCCGGCATGCATAATCGACATGGATAAGTGGCTACCAAAAGCATCACACCTGTCCTAATTAATATTTTGAAGATTTCGATACCTTAAAAGTCGGTTGAAAACCATAAACGGAGACTCGGCACGAAAATTCCTTTCTTTCCAATTAAAAATTCATTTCGGTATTTTCACCGTAGACCCCGGCATGCATAATCGACATGGATAAGTGGCTACCAAAAGCATCACACCTGTCCTAATTAATATTTTGAAGATTTCGATACCTTAAAAAGTCGGTCGAAAACCATAAACGGAGACTCGGCACGAAAATTCCTTTCTTTTCCAATTAAAAATTCATTTCGGTATTTTCACCGTAGACCCCGGCATGCATAATCGACATCGATAAGTGGCTACCAAAAGCATCACACCTGTCCTAATTAATATTTTGAAGATTTCGATACCTTAAAAGTCGGTCGAAAACCATAAACGGAGACTCGGCACGAGAAAATTCCTTTCTTTTCCAATTAAAAATTCATTTCGGTATTTTCACCGTAGACCCCGGCATGCATAATCGACATCGGATAAGTGGCTACCAAAAGCATCACACCTGTCCTAATTAATATTTTGAAGATTTCGATACCTTAAAAGTCGGTCGAAAACCATAAACGGAGACTCGGCACGAAAATTCCTTTCTGTTCCAATTAAAAATTCATTTCGGTATTTTCACCGTAGACCCCGGCATGCATAATCGACATGGATAAGTGGCTACCAAAAGCATCACACCTGTCCTAATTAATATTTTGAAGATTTCGATACCTTAAAAGTCGGCGAAAACCATAAACGGAGGCTCGGCACGAGAAAATTCCTTTCTTTCCAATTAAAAATTCATTTCGGTATTTTCACCGTAGACCCCGGCATGCGTAATCGACATCGATAAGTGGCTACCAAAAGCATCACACCTGTCCTAATTAATATTTTGAAGATTTCGATACCTTAAAAGTCGGTCGAAAACCATAAACGGAGACTCGGCACAAAAATTCCTTTCTTTCCAATTAAAAATTCATTTCGGTATTTTCACTGTAGACCCCGGCATGCAGAATCGACATCGATAAGTGGCTACCAAAAGCATCACACCTGTCCTAATTAATATTTTGAAGATTTCGATACCTTAAAAGTCGGCTGAAAACCATAAACGGAGGCTCGGGCACGTAAAATTCCTTTCTTTTCCACTTAAAAATTCATTTCGGTATTTTCACTGTAGACCCCGGCATGCAGAATCGACATCGATAAGTGGCTACTAAAAGCATCACACCTGTCCTAATTAATATTTTGAAGATATCGATACCTTAAAAGTAGGCTGAAAACCAGAAACGGAGACTCGGCACGAAAATTCCTTTCGTTCCAATTAAAAATTCATTTCGGTATTTTCACTTAGACCCCGGCATGCATAATCGACATCGATAAGTGGCTACCAAAAGCATCACACCTGTCCTAATTAATATTTTGAAGATTTCGATACCTTAAAAGTCGGCTGAAAACCATAAACGGAGACTCGGCACAAAAATTCCTTTCGTTCCAATTAAAAATTCATTTCGGTATTTTCACCGTAGACCCCGGCATGCAGAATCTACATCGATAAGTGGCTACCAAAAGCATCACACCTATCCTAATTAATATTTTGAAGATTTCGATACCTTAAAAGTCGTCTGAAAACCATAAACGGAGACTCGGCACAAAAAATTCCTTTCTGTTCCAATTAAAAATTCATTTCGGTATTTTCACTGTAGACCCCGGCAAGCAGAATCGACATCGATAAGTGGCTACCAAAAGCATCTCACCTGTCCTAATTAATATTTTGAAGATTTCGATACCTTAAAAGTCGGCTCGAAAAAAACCATAAACGGAGACTCGGCACGAAAATTCCTTTCTTTTCCAATTAAAAATTCATTTCGGTATTTTCACCGTAGACCCCGGCATGCATAATCGACATGGATAAGTGGCTACCAAAAGCATCACACCTGTCCTAATTAATATTTTGAAGATTTCGATACCTTAAAAGTCGGCTCGAAACCATAAACGGAGGCTCGGCACAAGAAAATTCCTTTCTTTTCCAATTAAAAATTCATTTCGGTATTTTCACTGTAGACCCCGGCATGCATAATCGACATGGATAAGTGGCTACCAAAAGCATCACACCTGTCCTAATTAATATTTTGAAGATTTCGATACCTTAAAAGTCGGCTGAAAACCATAAACGGAGGCTCGGCACAGAAAATTCCTTTCTGTTCCAATTAAAAATTCATTTCGGTATTTTCACTTTAGACCCCGGCATGCAGAAACGACATGGATAAATGGCTACCAAAAGCATCACACCTGTCCTAATTAATATTTTGAAGATTTCGATACCTTAAAAGTCGGCTGAAAACCAGAAATGGAGACTCGGCACGGAAATTTTCTTTCTTTTCCAATTAAAAATTCATTTCGGTATTTTCACTGTAGACCCCGCATGCATAATCGACATCGATAAGTGGCTACCAAAAGCATCACACCTGTCCTAATTAATATTTTGAAGATTTCGATACCTTAAAAGTCGGTCGAAAACCATAAACGGAGACTCGGCACAGAAAATTCCTTTCTTCCAATTAAAAATTCATTTCGGTATTTTCACTGTAGACCCCGGCATGCAGAATCGACATCGATAAGTGGCTACCAAAAGCATCACACCTGTCCTAATTAATATTTTGAAGATTTCGATACCTTAAAAGTCGGCTGAAAACCAGAAACGGAGACTCGGCACGTAAAAATTCCTTTCTTTTCCAATTAAAAATTCATTTCGGTATTTTCACTTTAGACCCCGGCATGCAGAATCGACATCGATAAGTGGCTACCAAAAGCATCACACCTGTCGTAATTAATATTTTGAAGATTTCGATACCTTAAAAGTCGGTTGAAAACCATAAACAAAGACTCGGTACAGAAAATTCCTTTCTGTTCCAATTAAAAATTCATTTCGGTATTTTCACTTTAGACCCCGGCATGCATAATCGACATCGATAAGTGGCTACCAAAAGCATCACACCTGTCCTAATTAATATTTTGAAGATATCGATACCTTAAAAGTCGGCTGAAAACCATAAACGGAGGCTCGGCACTGAAAATTCCTTTCTTTTCCACTTAAAAATTCATTTCGGTATTTTCACTGTATACCCCGGCATGCAGAATCGACATCGATAAGTGGCTACTAAAAGCATCACACCTGTCCTAATTAATATTTTGAAGATTTCGATACCTTAAAAGTCGGTCGAAAACCATAAACGGAGACTCGGCACGAAAAATTCCTTTCTGTTCCAATTAAAAATTCATTTCGGTATTTTCACTGTAGACCCCGGCATGCAGAATCGACATCGATAAGTGGCTACCAAAAGCATCACACCTGTCCTAATTAATATTTTGAAGATTTCGATACCTTAAAAGTCGGCTGAAAACCATAAACGGAGGCTCGGCACAGAAAATTCCTTTCTTTTCCAATTAAAAATTCATTTCGGTATTTTCACTGTAGACCCCGGCATGCAGAATCGACATCGATAAGTGGCTACCAAAAGCATCACACCTGTCCTAATTAATATTTTGAAGATTTCGATACCTTAAAAGTCGGCGAAAACCATAAACGGAGGCTCGGCACAAAAATTCCTTTCGTTCCAATTAAAAATTCATTTCGGTATTTTCACTATAGACCCCGCATGCATAATCGACATCGATAAGTGGCTACCAAAAGCATCACACCTGTCCTAATTAATATTTTGAAGATTTCGATACCTTAAAAGTCGGTCTGAAAACCATAAACGGAGGCTCGGCACAAAAATTCCTTTCTGTTCGAATTAAAAATTCATTTCGGTATTTTCACTGTAGACCCCGGCATGCATAATCGACATCGATAAGTGGCTACCAAAAGCATCACACCTGTCCTAATTAATATTTTGAAGATTTCGATACCTTAAAAGTCGGCTGAAAACCATAAACGGAGGCTCGGCACAGAAAATTCCTTTCTGTTCCAATTAAAAATTCATTTCGGTATTTTCACTGTAGACCCCGGCATGCAGAATCGACATCGATAAGTGGCTACCAAAAGCATCACACCTGTCCTAATTAATATTTTGAAGATTTCGATACCTTAAAAGTCGGCGAAAACCATAAACGGAGACTCGGCACAGAAAATTCCTTTCTGTTCCAATTAAAAATTCATTTCGAAATTTTCACTGTAGACCCCGGCATGCAAAATCGACATCGATAAGTAGCTACCAAAAGCATCACACCCGTCCTAAATCTTATTTTGAAGATTTCGATACCTTAAAAGTCGGCTGAAAACCAGCAACGGAGACTCGGCACAGAAAATTCATTTCTGTTCCAATTAAAAATTCGTTTCGGTATTTTCACTGTACGCCCCGGCATGCAGAATCTACATCGATAAGTGGCTACCAAAAGCATCACACCTGTCCTAATTAATATTTTGAAGATTTCCAATACCTTAAAAGTACGCTGAAAACCAGAAACGGAGGCTCGGCACAGAAAATTCCTTTATGTTCCAATTAAAAATTCATTTCGGTATTTTCACTCTAGACCCCGCCATGCAGATTCGACATCGATAAGTGGCTACCAAAAGCATCACACATGTCGTAATTAATATTTTGAAGATTTCGATACCTTAAAAGTCGGTCAAAACCATAAACGGAGACTCGGCACGTAAAATTCCTTTATGTTCCAATTAAAAATTCATTTCGGTATTTTCACCGTAGACCCCGGCATGCGGAATCGACATCGATAAGTGGCTACCAAAAGCATCACACCTGTCCTAATTAATATTTTGAAGATTTCAAATACCTTAAAAGTCCGCTGAAAACCAGAAATGCAGGCTCGGCACAAAAAATTCCTTTTTGTTCCAATTAAAAATTCATTTTGGTATTTTCACTCTAGACCCCGCCATGCAGAATCGACATCGATAAGTGGCTACCAAAAGCATCACACCTGTCCTAATTAATATTTTGAAGATTTCGATACCTTAAAAGTCGGCTGAAAACCAGAAACGGAGACTCGGCACAGAAAATTCCTTTCTGTTCCAATTAAAAATTCATTTCGGTATTTTC